>OX439484.1:138527372-138702372 GCA_949320155.1 Melangyna quadrimaculata
TTCTGAACTTCAAAAATCCAGAAGGTCAAGTAGCAAGATTGATCGAGAGACTGCACACATACGACTACGAAATTCAACATCGAAAAGGAAAGCTGCACTCAAACGCAGATGCATTGTCTCGACGACCGTGTAAACAGGAATGTAAGCATTGCACGCGTCAAGAAGACAAGGAAACGGTTGCCATCCAACGAATAAGAGCCGATCCCATTTACGGTTGGAGCAATGAAGAACTAAGGACTGTCCAACAAGAAGACTCGCATATAGAGCCCATTCTTGCATGGAAGGAACACGAAGGAAAACCAGAATGGGGTGATATCTCCGATAGAAGTCCAGCTCTTATTGGGCACAGTGGGACTCTCTTCATGTGCAAGAAGGAGTACTAAGACGCAAATGGGAATCTGCAGATGCAGATATCAATGCAGTTGGTAGTGCCAAGGTCAAAGGTTAATGACGTTCTTCGAGAGATGCATGATGGAGCATCTGGAGGTCATTTGGGTGTCAATAAAACGCTGGAGAAGATACGACAACGGTTCTACTGGCTACATGCAAGAGATGATGTCCAAAAGTGGTGCCGAAAATGTGATACTTGTGCTGCTACCAAGGGACCAGGTAGAAAGCTTCAAAGTAAAACGCAACAGTACAATGTGGGCACACCTTTCGAAAGAATAGCAGTAGATGTCGCAGGTCCGTTTCCGGAAACCAACAGCGGAAACCGATACATCCTTGTAGTCATGGATTACTTCAGCAGTGGCCTGAGGCATTTGCCATCCCAAATCAAGAAACTAAAACAGTTGTTGATAAGATTGTCTTCAATTGGGTGAGCAGGTTCGGCGTACCTTTGGAACTGCATTCTGACCAAGGAAGGAACTTCAAATCTTCCATCTTTCAGGAGGTTTGCTCTTTCCTTGGCATCAAGAAGATGGGATGGTAGAACGATTCAACAGGACTCTTAAAGAACATCTGTCCAAGGTTGTAGGTGACTACCAACGAGACTGGGACCGCCATATTCCATTGTTCTTGATGGCCTATCGAAGTGCGGTTCATAGTTCAACAGGACATACACCATCGGAGATCCTGTTTAGCACAACAATACGGCTGCCCAGTGAAGTTAAATTTGGATGCCATACCATGGAACCGGAAAGGTCAGATGAATATGTGGATAACCTCAAAGAAAGACTCATTGACATTCATCAACGGACAAGGAAAAACATAAAAACCGCTAGTGATAGGATGAAAACACGGTACGACGCCCGTGCAACAACGATGGGATTCCAAGAAGGAGACCTGGTGTGGTTTTACAATCCTCACCGACAAAAAGGACTGTCACCAAAACTACAACAAAACTGGGAAGGCCCATATACCACTGTGAAGCGAATCAATGATGTGATTTACCGCATTCAGAGAGGAGTAAGGGGTAACCTTAAAGTAAAACACTGCGACCGTTTACATCGTTATAACGGTGGGAATAATGGATTAAATCGGGACGATCAATGCTAAGAGGGGGGCAATATGGTGAATATGCCCAGTTATGTAAACAATGACACATTAGTATAACTTTGCGCGCCATCTTTGAGTGAAATAAATAATTAAATCCATCACGGCTGATGTCCATCAGGCTACTGGAATAACTGAACGAAACGAAAAAGAATCATCTAGCAGAATCCAGAACCCTAGAAAATTCTAGAACCCTTTATTTCGGATATAAATACAGGGCCACCAGTCCCAAAAGAGCAGTTTGATTTTGAAAGTGAATGAATAAATGTCAGTGTGAATAAAGAGTTGCATACTTGTGCTTGGCTATAATAAAAGTATTAGAAATAAAAGTATTTGAAATAAAAGAGTTTTATTTTGTGAAGTTATTGTTGTTTCAGTTTGATTAAAGGAAATAAGTTTTATTTTCGAACCCTTAGTAAAATATTACAATATTAAAAAGTAAATGAACCAGCTTTTTCATAAAACTAAGACAAATCCGGCTAAATTATCATTTCAGCAAACCAGTTGATAGCACATGTAAAATGGGATAGACAAGCGGAAAAAATTCTTACATTTTTGAAACTTGGTGGGAACGTTGGATTAACTTTAAGAATAAAGAATCAATAGACTCCATAAAAATATCTGCATCCCACAGGTGTTTTATTGGAGGGGGAAAGGGGAGCGGTATGAACTTACGAAAATAGAAAAATTATATAAGGGGGGTTCACACTCATCGACAAGTCGATCGATCTGAGTCGTGTTGCTGGCATTCACATTCGATGACCGCCTCATCAACTTCATTTGTAAATGAATTTTCAAAAAGCAAACACGGCGGCGTAGATTAAACTTTTTGCACCAGTTTCAGCGAAGGAAATTCATATTTTCTCCCTTACTTTTGTGGTTTTACTTTTATTTCAACCCATTCTCTATGAATCTCACAAAAAATTAATAAGAAACACTGAAATCCAAATTTTCAGACATATCAGTTGTTCAACTAGTATTCACATTAGCTACACCGGTCGTTTGACCGAGCAAAATATCAAAACATTTGAAAAACTTCCGACAGTCGTTCGACTTGTGTTCACATTACAAATAATGTGAAGTTTCGACACGAGTTGATGAACTTGTTGATGAGTGTGAACCCCCCTATTGATACTATTTGGACATATGATACATGACTTCAGGGTATTTTTCAATTCTGAATCTAATGGCATAAGGCGATACAATAATCCTAAGAAAACTTATTGTCCAATTTATCCAGAGATCGCTGTTTTTCAGTAAAACATGTAAAACTATTATAAAAATATTGCGTTAAATTAGTTAAACTTACAAAAAAACACATTTTAATATTTTCTACGCGACCAACAACTGCGAACTGTCAAATGAAAATTCACAGTCCACAAATACAAGACACATTCCACAAAGCTGCAAACAAATAATTCGCTCGAATTGCTTTCTCAAAACAGACAACAAATTTGTTTTTATTACTTGAAACTTTACTTTTTTATGACATTTCGCAGCTCTCTGCGAGCACTCATATGAATGAAATGTAAAATTCTGCGACCATTCGCAATTCGCAGACGCAGGTCGCGGCTTTATATGAATGGCACTTAACTCATATTCCTAATAAGATCAACCAACTGTTTGCACGTTAACAATTTTAAGCATTGAAAATGCGCTTTACTTTCAAAAGTCCAGATAAATTAGTAACTAAAATATAACGTGATGAGGACGGAATGCTCTATCATTGGGAACAAGAATTTATTTATTAGAATTTATTTTGCTATCACAATTACTACATACATATCTGTAAAATTTATTTTTTGCATTTTTAGAGTAGGTACCTACGTCTTGCAGTCTTTGACCTACGTATAGTATATGTATTTCATATCCGTAGAACACCATTAGCCTCGTGTGTTGTGTTGCTGTGTGCCGTATGAAATAACGGAATGACAGCGACATATGACTCCGCAACACAAAACACGAGTCAGTTGTAGTTTATGCATACGCCCATTACCATTAAAATATGAAATAAATAAATAAAATTTACATACAGAGTGTGGCTCAGTAAACGTAATGTCTCATTTATGGGGCCGGTTATAGCGATCAGGAAAACGAATCAGGAAAAACTTTCAAACTGATTTTTTGCACTATTTTCATTCGATTTGAAACACAAATGCTAGACTAAATCGCTGACAAATAACTCATAGAATTTGTTGATCAAATAAAATTTTCAATTAATCAATTTTTTTTAATTTAGCGCGCGCTAAAGGGATTATGACTACCCTTAAAGTGTTGTACACAGCACGAGCGATTAGGTAGGTTGGAGGGGATTTAAAAGGAGATACCGATGCACATTGGTTTTGAATGTCTGTAGATCACAATGGGAGGGGAAAATTGTGTTGGGTAGAGTATTCCACATTCGTGTAGTGCGACTGTAGAAAGAATCTCTGTACTTAACAGTACGTCCGAAGTTGGGCTAAAGGGTAAACTAGTGGGCATTCCTAGAAGCGCGAGTATTACGGTTGTATTGTTTAAGGGAAGGAATGCAAATGGCTATTTTACTAGAGCACTGTTTGTTAAAATAACTATAAAATAACGAAAGGCATGAAAGATTTCGACGGTGCTTCAGAGATGTGAACGCTTCCGTTATAGTTCTATCACCAATCATTTTAAGAGCTCTCTTTTGAATTCTATCCAATAGACTCAAGTGGGTTATTGGAGAACCTGCCCAAATATGGGAGTTGTACTCAAGTTTTGGACGAATAAAGACTTTGTAGATCACAGCCAGATCAGAAGGGGAGACAAATTTCTTGCATCGACGGAGAAAACCTAAACACCAAGCAGCATTGTGGTCGTTCCACAAAAAGGTGGTCTGTGACACACACACCGAGGACTGAAAGCTGTTCAGTTTCCTCAATGCAAGTGCCGCTCATGGATAGCAGCATAGGGGGTGGGTTCAGCTTTAAAGCATTAAATTCTACACGGTTTATGTTTCCCCATTGGACAATGCTGTCGCGGTCAGAATTTAATGAGCTTATCATACGCTGACGTTGAAGTTGCACATCTGAAGGACATGGATGTGAACCAAGAAACGAATATGAAAAGCTGAAGGTACTGTCGTCAGCAAAACAGTTTAATGGATTAGAAGTTTCAGATAAAAGATCGTTGATGAATATAAGAAAGAGGGTCGGAGACAAAACGGAGCCCTTGGGCACACCAGCATTTATTTTGTAGATATCAGACTTAAAACCGCCCAACATAACTTGTATTGATCGGTCTGAAAGGTAATTTCTAATCCAACGAAGAAGAGATTCATCGATACCAAGTGCACGCATTTTCGATAAGAAAGCTTGATGCCAAACTCTATCAAATGCTTTCGAAATATCAAGATGTAAAGATTTGTGCCACTGTTCGGTGAGATATACCATCAGATCACCAGTGAACCTATTGCTACGAAAGCCGTACTGCCGGTCATTAAGAAGCTTTTGTTCTTCGAGATATTTCTTGAGCTGAAATTTTATCAGCTTTTCCATGATCTTGGAAAGAAGGGACGTAAGCGAAATTGGTCGATAGTTGGAGGGGGAAGAAGACACGCCTTTTTTAGGGACAGGCTGGACAAATGCTGTTTCCATCCACTCGGAAGAAACCAGTAGAGTAGAACAGATGGAATAACTTACGCAGTGGTCTTGCCAGCGTTGAAGAACACCTCTTCAGAACAATGTGAGGAATACTATTATGATATGATTCAAATGCATTTATTTATTTTCCTGATGCAAATTAATTTATTGTGCCAGCTGATCGTAATTTCTCACAAAATGGAACAAAAAATTCTAATGATTTGAATTCCAATTTCACTGATTCCGCTGACAGAATTGCGGACGAAAAAGTTTTTCGTATGCACTTCAATCAGGTAAAGTTGGCGGTAGGCTGGCCAACTGACATATTTTTTCCTGTTCGCTATAAACGACCATCGGGAAAAAATAATCAATTTCACACTGTTTCCACTTTTCCTGATGCGAATGCGATTTCCTGATCCCTATAACTGGCCCCTATGATCATATATATATATATATATTTTATTGTTACTGGGCACAAGCGTGGATCCACGGGGGAGTCACGGGGGTCATCACTTCCCTGGGAGATTCAATTATGTTTTTCTATATGAGTTGGATTCTACAAGAATTGTGCTTGAAGATAGACGTGTTAAAGGTAGTGCTCACTAGATTTGCGAAAAGTTTGAAATAGAGGCTGTTTGGAAGGGTTGTGTTTGGTTTGAAAAAGAAGCGCGCTTTGATTGTGTTAATTTCAATAAACATTGACTTAAAGGCTAAACTTTGAAACTAATAAATCGATTAAAAAGGATTTTAAGAGAAAACTATTTATTGGTTTTATATATTGTGTACCTCCAATCTAAATACGGATCACTTCCAATACCCCATCCCGTTTCGTGAGTAACATTCTCTCTTATAAATTTTAATATTTGAAAGGAAAAAGAACAAAAACGAAAGCTCAATTTCTTTAAGCAAAACATTAGAAACGTAAGAAACGAGTATATTTAACAACAATATTAAAATTAATAAAAAAATATTTAATTAAACAAATCAAAACAAAATTAAAATGATAAACTGGAAACCGATTCGGAGTTAGCTGCACCATTTGTTGTTTTGTTTTGATTTGTACTTGACTTGCCAACTGGAGCTGTCATTGGGCGCATTCAATGCAAAATTTGACAACTGCTGAAAATAAAGTACTTAATTTTTTTCGTTGAACGGCAAAATTATATGAAATGTCAGTTTTGTATGGAGAGCCTTTTTTTGTATAGAAAATTCAGATGAAACGTAACTAAACTTCACTAAACGTAACTGAATGTCAGCTAACTTTTTATGTCAGCTGGCCAATCAGAAGCTCCATCTGAAAATAAAGTACTGAAAAATTCGATGCGTTGAATGAGCCCATTATCATTCAAAAAGTGTTCTTACATTCGAGCTTAAAGAATTACTAGAAACAATGGCAGAGCACAGCGAAGAAAACAAAATAGACTATTTAACTAAAGAAATTGTAGAGATGAGGAAAGAAGTAACGAACCAAATAAATGAACAAACTAACAAACTTGAACCAAAATAACAGACAAAAACAAGGTATTAGAGGAACGACAATGTAGAGAAAAAAGTGAACTATCTAGAAAAAACTCTTTAAAGGAAAAATTTAGTAATATATAACATACAAGAAGCAGAAACAAATAAACAAGATCTTTTGGATTGTATCTTAGAACTACTGAATGACATTCTCAAAGTAGAAACAAAACACGAAGAAATTTACTTTATAAGATGTATAGGAAAATAAGGTAAAAAACCAAGACCACTTTTAGTAGGACTCACAACACAACAAAAAAAATATTTTAATGAAAAATAAATTTCAATTAAAAAATTATGAACATGCTGCTATTTATATACAGAACGATAAAATAAAAGAGGAAATGAACACACAACAAATATCAAATTCACCAGATAATAAACCAAACGAAAAATACAAATCAAACAACAAACAAATAACAAGCATGAACTCTCAAAAACGAAGAAGACAAAATTATAAAAATATAACTGACAACTCGCAAGCTAGCACTTCATTATATGCAATAAGGAAACTCAAAGAAAGAGGAAAAAATTCATCAGACAACTCAGTACAAAAAACAAACATTCAAAGCTTTTTCAAAGCAGTTAAAAACCCAAACAAAAATCAACAAGTACTTAATGACGACAACAACTAGCAACCAACCAAAACAAATCAAGAAGATAAAAACGGAAACAAAAACAAAACAATCACCAAAAAACACAAGATCAATTATTATTCCTCAAGCCGATTAGCCCTGGTTAGGAATCCAGGCTCATACCCCCCAAACTACAAAAGATACTTAAATGAAAAAACAACCAACATCAACGAAAATTGTGCACAACAAATTTTTCATTTTTTCAACGTTCGAACTCTTTCAACTGAAGCAAAACAACAAGAACTAAAATTAGCACTAAACAAAATTAAACGGGACATTATTGGACTATCAGAGCTAAGAAAATTATAGGAAAGAATATCTCTGAGACGGACGATAAAATAAACTGCTATATTGGGGAAACCCAAGGATTATACGGAGTGGGTTTCTTAGTTTAAAAATATCTGAAACAGTATATAACAGAAATAAGATTAACAAGCGAACGAGTTTGCAGCATTACTCTACATCTTCAAACTACTAAAATAACAATTATCCAGGTATATGCACCTACAAAAAACGCAACCGACACCGAAATATATAATTTTTACAATCAACTTGAAAAAACGTATGAAGAAACAAAAACGGAAATAATGTATCTAATCGGAGACTTGAATGCAAAAATAGGAACAAAATACAATGCAGAAGAGAAGCAAGTAGGTAATTTTGGTTACGGTATAAGGAACAAAAGAGGTGTAAGACTTATTGAATGGATGCAACAAATGAACCTTAGCTTTGCCAACTCATTTTTAAGAAAAAAGAGAAAAATAAGTGGACGTGGAAATCACCAGATGGAAAAACTAAAAATTAATTGGATCTTATTCTAACGAACAAAATAAAAACAATTAACGACGTATCTGGGATTAATAAATTTGATTTTGACAGTGATCACAGGCTAGTACGAGCAAGTATAAATATAAACCACAAGACTCTTAGCAGAAATAAACAAGAACTCATAATACCAAGGATAATATCTGATGAGAACATGCAAAACTACAATAGGATATTAGAAAGGAAAATACAAGCAAATATTGACACAAACTGCTCACACCAAAATATCCAAAATAAGTATGACTTACAAGAAAATATAACTAAGAACACTGCTAAAGCAGTACTGAAGAAAACCAAAACATTAAAAATCGATAAATTTTCAAATGAAACCAAATTACTTATCATAAAGAGGGAAGAGTTAAGAAACCAAGAAAACTTGTCAGAAACAGAAAAACAACAATTAATTGAACTAAAAGCATTAATTAAGACAAACACCCACACATACAAAACATTTTAAAAGAAACAAAATCTATAAAGAAGACAAAAAGTTTTTTAAATAAAGAAAAAGAATGGATTATATCACTAAGGAATCACGACAAAGAGCTGCAAAAAAGGAAAGACATAAATGAAATCACCACAATATTTTTCGAATCACTGTTCAAATTAACAGAAACACCAAACAATAACAGTCACAATTCTCAGAATAACAGCGAAACATCATTAGATTCATTAAATACAGCATTCGTAACATTTTTTTTAGAACCACAAGATATCGAACTATATATTGAAAGCTTAAAGACCGAAAAAAGCGCAGGCAACGATGGCATAGAAGCTGAAATGCTAAAATATGGTAAAAAAGCTCTAACTCCAATATTCACAAACCTTTTTAATGCAATATTAAAAACACAAACTATACCACAACAATGGCAAAAAAGCACTATTTTGCTTATACACAAAAAAGGAGAAGGATATTCGACAACAGATCACCTACAAACAATAAACTAGCTAGTTCCAAAATTTAATGAATATAAAAAGCCGCTATACTTTTTATTTATAGATTTTAGTAAGGCATTTGATACAGTAGAACATGATTGCATATGGAAAGCTCTGGACAAGCATAACATTCATCCCGTGGAGTACGCCAAGGAGACCCATTGTCACCACCTCTATTTGCAGCTGTGTTAGAAGAAATTTTCCAAAAACTCGATTGGAAACATAAGTACGCAATCAAAGTACGCAGACAGTTTCTAAACAACTTACGATTTGCTAATGACATTATACTTATCTCGGATACTTCGGGCAATATCCAATCAATGCTGAATGAGCTTGCTATAGAAAGTAAAAAACACGGTCTCCATATAAACTTGTCAAAAACAAAAACGCTAACAAACCACGTAAGAATTCCGATATTTCTTAACAATGAAGAAATCGAATATGTCGAAGAATATATTTATTTGGGACAAATCAAATCATTAAAAAATCAAGAAGAGAAAGAAGTAGACAGGCGGATTGTGAATACTTGGAAACAATATTGGAATATAAAACCAATATTAGACAGCAATTTAAGCAAGCACACACGAAAGTATATACTCGACACAACTATACTTCCAATTCTGACATACGGACTTCAAACCCTGGGACTAACTACAAACTTAATTGAAAAACTAAGAATCTGTCAGACAAAAATAGAACGAAAATTGCTCAACATAAGACTGTCTCAAAGAATACCAAATGAGGAAATAAGGAAACAAACAGATATAATCGATTTAGTAAAAAGAGCAAAGCAGTTAAAATGGAGTTGGGCCGGTCACATCTCGAGACTTCTAGACCAAAGATGGACAAAACTAACGACAAGATTGGTACCCGACGGAAAAAGACCTAATGGACGACCAAGGAAGAGATGGGAAGACTATCAATGTCACAACGACGACGCAAAAAACAGGGATCTATGGACAGCAGGGGGGAGGCTTATGCCGAATGAAAACATGTTTTATGTTCTTAAAAACGATTAATTAATCCATCAATTTGTGAAATATTTAATATTTTATTTATATATTTGTAATTATTTATTCTGTTAAATGTAACTCAAATAATGACAACAATAAAAGCTTTAAATAATAATAAATAAAATAATAATATGAGTTGGATTAAGTTAGGAATAAAAACTAGAACTTTAATGGTCATGACCCCCCCCCCCCTTGAGTCGCATGTTCTATGCATAACTTGATCTCAATATTGGTAGAACACATATAATAATTGTTAAGTTAATGACATAAACCCACGATTTTAACATCAAGGCTCATTATTGGCTAGTTAGGCGTTTAGTGCAGGTGATTTGTTAATTTCTACTTATTTGACCCTGGAAGAAATCCGCTAAGCCGGCCACCTAAGATACTATTGTCAAGAAAATTGTTGACATTGGCATCTGGCTAGTAAATATCCCGCCACAGTCATATCCTTCCCAAAAAAACAATAGCGGACTAATTGTAACATACATGTGAACTCATCCAACTTATAGCATACATGTGAGCTCACCATTAAATGCTTAAGTTGGGTGAGGTTTAAGCTAAGATACATTATTACCCCGTTTACATGAGGTATTCGAGCGAGCTTCAAGCTCGCTTGGCCCCTTTGTATACCTGCGTTGACTTGAAATAAGCTTCAACCGACTCGATTCCACTTTAGGAGCGCAGTCGAGTCGAAATTGTTGATAAAAAACCTGGGTCGAAGAGTCAGTCTTGAGGATGTGCTCCCACAGTGTTTTTGCACATGTGCGAGTAAAATTATTTATTTGTTTTGAAAGCTATGTGAAGCATGTACTAAAATTCATTAAATTTGAACTGTTTTTGTGTAAAATAAATGTATTGTTGCCATTCAATTAAATGTAATCTCAACATCATATCAACTCAACTTCAAATGGGGCTCTCAACTCACGTGACAAAACACCTGGATCGAAAATCCGACCCTAATCCAACTCGAGCTCTCGATTTTGTTTGTAAACGGGGTATATATTATACATAGCACTGTTGGAAAAAGGCTTACTCAAGTGTCTCAATACCCTCATTGACCAAAATACCAAAGGTTTTATTGACTCCCAATTCAGGAAAAGACTTAATGCCATTAAACCTGGACCGGATACATTTAAGCAAATTAACCAAATTGTAGGAAAGACAACTCCTATACTTGGCCAACTGCAATACAATGATACCTTCCTTGCGTCAGACCAAGAAAAATCAAATGCGTTTGCTGACTTTTTCGAAAGCAATTTCAAACCAAACCTCCCTACCCACCTACCCGATTTTTTCTCTAATGTCAACAGAGAAGTCACGGAACTTACATCTCCGAACCCTGAACCCCTTACCACCTTCTCAGAAGACAACTCGTCAGTCTGCACGACAAGCGACGAGATCTTCACAAATCCCCTAGACCTTTACGGCTCTATTCAATGTGGAAACTCCAAAAAATCTTCGGGACCTGACAAGGTATCCAATTTTGTAATTAAAATACTGCCCCCGACCGCAATTATTATCCTCACGATAATTCTCAATAACTGTGTTAACAAAAGCTATTTCCCAACAAAATGGAAAATAGCCGAAATATTTCCAATCCCAAAGAAACCAGGAGCAAACTGTATTAACATTTTTCGACCAATTTCCCTCCTCCCAAATATCAGCAGACTGCTTGAAGCGCTAATCCTGAATAAACTTCGCTCACTATGCTCTTTAATGGGTATAGTGCAGCATAACCAATTTGGGTTCAAAGCATCCCACTCAACTTTCGATCCGTTGTTGAAGCTTCACGCAGACACAACCCTGATTCTTAACAAGATAGAGACCACCGTAGCCTGCTTGCTTGACATTCAAAAAGCATTCGACTCTGTTTGGATAGATGGACTGGTTTTCAAGTTGAAGAATCTTTACTTGCCTAGACACCTTATCCTTATCATCCATAGTTTCTCACTAACCGTAAGTTCTGCGTGCGTGTGGGGGATACCATCTCAAGCATCAAAAACATATCAGCAGGTGTAGCCCAAGGATCTCGCCTTGGTCCTGACCTTTTTAATCTGTATACATCAGACCAGCCAACAAACCTACCTAGAACAATAACCCTCCTATTTGCTGATGACTCCATCACCTATAGTGCATCCCCTAGCCCAGAGATAGCCCTCCGTAGAGTTAAGGAACATATCCTTAAACTGTGGGAATATTATCTCCAATGGAGAATAAAATCAATCCTGCTAGAACAGAATTGATTGACCTCCTTCATTCAATGGCTTAGCCAAAAAATGTAAAAACCTCTCCCTTACCCTACATGATAACTCAGTTATCAAGCCCAAGAAAAGTGTTAAGTACCTTGGAGTTCATCTCTTCGAACTGTTCAAGTTTAACCAACACATTAAACTCACCCTTCGTAAGGCCAACCACGCCTTATCTCTTCTACGTCCTCTTATGAGAGTTAGAGGCGGACTCCAAACTAGTACGAAACTTCTGCTATACAAGCAACTTATTCGCCCCATACTAACCTATTGTTTCCCCATTTGGTACACAATAAGCCCTACATATAAGAAAAAATTGCAAATATTTGAGCGAAAAGCCCTTCGCCACTGCACGTCCCTATACCGTAAACCAAACTCTCATCGCTATTATAGCAATGCAAGGCTTTACGAAGTATCAGGAATTGTCCCAATTGACAAATACATGTACAACCTCAGCACCAAAATGCTGCGAAAAATACCATCCCATCCCAGCCCTCTTATTTATTTAATTACAGGTGATTCAGACAGAGACGACCGATATCTCGACGTGCTATCCATGATGAATCCAGCATTCAGAATATCCACAGAAGATGGCTTCGGAAACGTCTACGTTACTGCAGGAACGCAGTACAACAGAGGTTGAAGCTACCAGATGACCAGGTGAAATGGACCAAGCCCCAAAAAAAAACCTCTCAGCATCTACCAACCAACGACCACCACCACATGCAGCTCCAGAAACTTCAATGATGCTGCAGGAATGCAGTATAACTGATGTAGGAGCCCAATGACAAACAACCCAAAAACAACCAGGACCCTATCTCTTCTACCCCACCGGCAACATGCCAGGCAACGACCGTCAGCACTGCTCAAGCCGACGTAATAAATCAAATATTAAAAAAAAAACTTAATGTTAGACTTAAGAAACTTTTTACTAAAAATGTATAAAACCAACAAATTAACGAAGCAGAGCCCCTTCTGTGCTCGAAATATTAAATGTTAGACTAAGACTTAAATAATTGTAAAAACCAAACATTGTAAACCCAAAATTGAGCTCATAATAAATATTGTAAAAATGGAAAAAGGCTCACTATTGTACTGAATTCAGTACTATTTGATTTTCTCAGTACGTAGGTACATCTTTGCCAATTTCAGTACTATTTTGAATTGTTTATACAAAATTGATTTATTCATTTAGTTAATTTTCTCTTAGTGCCTTTTCGCGAGAGTCTAAATACTCCGAAAAATCTAGTCGCCAAATTCGATCAAAAATTCTTGATCGAATTTAATTATCTATCAAAAATATATACATACGAATAGATTTTTGATATATCGATAATAGATAGTTTCGCGCAATAAGCCCCTTATCTTCACTAACGAAATCTATGTGCGATGCGAACAAACCCAAATCAAAGGGAACGGTAGTGTGCAGCTAAGTTCTGGCACTAGGAATAAACTCAGACAATTTTTTACCCTCTAACTTACTTAAAGTACCAATAAAGTCATAAAATTGAAATTTGCAGCATTTGCTAAGATCACCAGGTTGAGGCATCTCACAAAATTTCAGTTCTTGAGTAGCCTTTAACACAAGGAAACTGAGTTGGTAAGGACTGGGAGGTACTATAGGCTAGAAGAGCAAGAAGTAAGGTCAACGATTTGAAGAGATTTCTTTCGCATTCCTACTCACACTGCCCGTAATTTGCGTTCAATCAATAGGCTTTAAAGAGCAAAACAAAAATCACGGGCAATTTAGTTTCTTCGGAAAACTCCAAAAAATCTCCAGAAACTAGTTTCCCAGTGTGAAAGGAGACTTATGTTTTGTGGTTCCCGAGATAAAAGACTGCAAAATCGCAAAAACTGACTGACTGGCTGGACTCACTCATTCACGCACCAAAAGATCATCAAAACTATGGAGCACTTCCCAAAACCGTAGAATATTGTTATTTCGTACCACAGTAGGTCTTGTCGTGCATATATAAAGGAAAATTTGAATTTTTCCACTTAGGGGGTCTGGCATCCGCCCATTTACTTAGAATTGATACCAATTTAATTTGATGTAGTAGTAGCCCGTAGCGTAATGGGTAGTGCGTTCGACTGTCACGCTGGAGGTCTGTGGTTCGCTTCCCAGCCTCGTCCACCTAAAAACTAAAAAGTTTTTTTTTCAGGGCTACTGCCTCTTGCGAGGAATTGACAAATCCTCCAAGAGTATCACTTGTCACGAATAAGTGCTGCTCGTCTAGCCGTTCGGGTTCGGCATACAAATTGTAGGTCCCTTCCATTCCTGTCGACAGGCGCACACAGGAATGGTTGCGAGTTGTTAGTCACTAGGCCCTGGTTCTTCATGAGCCGTTGTGCCACCCGATTTATTTTTATTTTTTTAAAATTGAAGTAGTATCGGAGTTTGAAGTGCAAGCAAAGGCAAAGGAACAACATTTAATTTAAGATTTTTTCATTTATGGGGCGTATGCCAGATACGCCTATTTTCTCAGAATTGATACCAATTATTTATATGAAACACTTCTGATTATTTAAAAAGGATACAATTTGGTAAAGCGGAAGGTCTCATTTAGGGGGCGTGTCATGTACTCATTTTCCCAAAATTTATATGGAGAATTTTCGATTAATTTAGAATAATGAAGTTTGGTAAATTGTGCCTAGCATTCTATTTTCGCAGAATTGATATGAATTATATTGAGAATTTCCGATTGTTGCAAAATTATGAAGTTTGGTAGACCGGGAGGTCTTAAGCTGCATATAAATAAAACTAATTGAACTATAAGATTTTCCATGCAGGGGACATATTTAATGATTTCTTCGCTAAGGTCCTTGTTCTTGCCTTTGCTTACCCTTTCTAGACCCTTGCCAGAATCTATATGTAACCCGGGGTTTAGACAAGCGAGTAGAACTAGTAGCATTTGTATCATAGTGTTAGTTTTATGGATGTATGTGTGACTAGTAGCTCTCTGCGCGTTTTTTCAACTAGTATGATTTTTTAAAAATATTTCATACAGAAAAATATAAAAATTATGGAAACTATGGAAACAAAACAAATAAATAAAAACAATACACTACACTAGGATAACTGGCAGGCTACTCGCAGGCAAAAATATTATACTATTTGCCCTGTTAGTCGGCTCTCTCGTGTTCAGATACACTAACACACATAAACGCTACTAGTTCTACTCGTTTGTCTAAACCCCGGGTAAGACTCTCTAGTGCCTTGTCGAAAATAGATTGTTTTTTTTACGCGGGTATTAACGTTACCTTATTATTTATACAAAATAAATTGTTTTTTGTTCTTGTTAATAAATGAATTTTCTTTTTGAATTGTATGTGTTTGTTTACTTTAATCCATAAAGAGCGTAGTTCTATTTGGTTTTTTATCAGTACCATTTTGTGTCAGCCTTCAGTACAATCGAAAATAGTTGATTTCCATCACTGATACATAGATATACAGTGAAGGCAGAAAACAGATTTGAAAGGGCAGCCAACGCGGAAAGACATACATTGTAATAGGGCCCATAGACACTGCACTTGTGTCTGCACCGGTGCACTGGCAACGGTGTGGCATTCTGCCACACTCACAACACCAAATCGTACATACTTCAAGTGAGCAAGTGATCTCTACTAGAGAAGATCGAACCATGAGTATGAAAACCATGCCATTTAACAACGCAAATCTGCCGACGCTGTTTAAGTTTACTGAACAACGATTCGGGTGCACCTGAATACTGTATGTGTGCGAGCATCCCCATACACATCACACCGATCGAGACACCGACACAAAAAATCAAAAAGTTTTGATTTTTACTCGCACCGTGTCAGACACCGAAAATCGGTGCGTGCACCAGTGCACAGACGGGACAGATTTCCGTGCACCGACACCGATGCAGACACAAGTGTACTGTCTGTGGGCCCTATAACGTGCTAAGGAAAATAAATTAAATACATATAATTAAACTAAAATAACATTTTGTTTATTATTTATTTCACTAAGCAAGATTTTACATGGTTTCAGGTGTGAAATAAAACCTACAGAGAAAAATAAATTAAACTAAAATATAAAACGTGCAAACGCAAAAGAACAAAAGGAATTTTATTGTGTTAAGAAATCAAAATGGTGAATGAGCTAAAGTCAGCTGATGTTGCGATTGTGATCGCGCCATCATACAATCTACAAGGTCTCTCGCCAATGAATTTTTGCGATGCGGGTAAAGAACGGCCGCTTTGGAAACAAAAGTTCAACATTTTTATGCTCGCGACTGGTCGTAATAGTGACCCTGACAATATAAAGATTTCAACATTCCTACATCTCATTGGAGAAAAGGGAATAGAGGTTTATTGCACTCTTTTCAATAAACCTTTCGATGGTTAACCAGATCTGGCAATTATCATGGTCGCCGTGCTAAAACGCTTCGAAGAGTTTTGCTTACCACAAAAAAATATTGTAATGGAGTCTTTTAAATTTAATTCAATTACGCAAAAAGAACGCCAGCCATTTTGCGAATTTGAAACAGAGCTTCGCCTTCAAATGCAACACTGCAAGTTTGTATGCGTTGATTGTCTAAAATCATACGCAGAACGTATGTTACGTGATCGCATTGTCCTGGGCGTGGCATATAAGTGCCTCCAGGTTAAGTTGCTTGAAAATCGTGACGACACATTGGAGCAAACAATCGACAAATAGAAGACAGCTGAGTTGGCAGCCAGTAACAGTTGCTTGATGTTCCACAAATGAAGTAGGATTTGGTGCAGTACCAGAAGAGGCACTCAGCCATAATGAAAAGTGGTTTCGAGAAGCAGTGTCCCCCTCCCCACTGTGGCGGAAGTGCGAATGGGAACCACGACAAATTTTGTCCAGCACTTAACAAAAGGGGCGAAGTGCTACAAATGTCAGCTTTTGGGTCACTTTGCAAATGTTTTCCGATCTAAAGTAAAATCAACTAGTGCGGTATCAACTAGAAAAGATTGACAAAGGTAATTCGAAATTTTGTAATTGGCTGCATAGGGGCTCTAGCTTAGTAGTAAGCAATGTAGTAAATATTGATTTCTTTAATAGCATAAGTAAACTGTGGGGTTAAGATCTCGTATTTAATGATGTTAAGGTCAACTTAAAACTGTACACGGGGGCAGACGCTAATTGCATTCCATTATTTTTGATTAAAGAAATGAAACTTGATCATTTGATTCGCTGTTTAAACACGTAACTGTTTAGCTATAATAATTCTAAGATAAACACAGTCGGTCAAATAACTTTGTCTTATTTTGATTCGGCTCAGAAGAGGAAACAAAATAGGGGAAGTGGGGGCAAGATCGCACATTTAGTGCCTGACTACCTCAAAAACCGTTATAAAACATCTTTTAATAAAAATAAAGTCTTTATTCACTTAGTCTTACATTTCTTCTAGGAACTTTGATTATTATAATAAAAAAATAAATTATTCCAAAAAAGATAATAAACTTTAAAAAAACATCGTCAAATAATGGTAATCGTAAAAAAATGGATCGCCCTACCAAATTTTTTTCGGCTTCCAGAGCGTCTATACCTTCAAAATGCAAAATACTATGCTAATACTTTGTCAAAATCGTTTTTTGTGTTATTTCTTTCTGCTAGTTGGAATGCAAGCACGCAAATCCTTGACAGTTATGGGGAACAAATGACTTTCGAGCAAAATTATGTCTTCAGATAATTCATTCTCTTGCTCTTTTGTAAACATGACTTTAATTGTTCCAAAGAGAGCACTTATTTTTTGCGCAGTTTTTAAGGGTGATAGACTTGTCGACTACTTTCTTATATGTGTCCCTTAGAGTGCTCTAAGGGACATTAAATTTCATTGCCGATTCTTGCCAAGACTGCCGGATTGTTTTCCAAATGTAATTTCGTACCATATTTTACTATAAAACATCAAAAAAACAAAGATATTAAGAAAAAATCAACTCGTAAGCTACTGAAAACTTTGGGGGAAGACCGCATAGGCGCATGACCGCCCATATGCGATTTTGCCCCATTCTGATCTTACCGTAATTTCTCGAATTTTTTGTTGAATTGTTTTCTTTTCTTCCACAATAAATGATTTTAAATATGCTTTTTCTAAATACCAAAGAGAAAAAGTAATAATTTTTAGTAATTTACTGGTAAGAACAAAATTTCCATGGCACCGGAACGATAACGATTTGACGAAAAATCACAAAAAGTACCGCAACTTCTCGCTTTCTTAACCGAACTACCGCATACTGTCAGACATGATCGATTATACTAAAAGCCACGTGTTTTGTTTAAAAAGTGTTGTTATTCAAACTTTTTTTCATACAATATAGTATAAAAACGGTCTTGCCCCCATGTGCGGTCTTGCCCCCACTTCCCCTATATTGTTTGAGGTGGTAAAAGGTGATTTGCAACCTATTTTGGGTCGTGAAGCTTGCTCATGTTTTGGTCTGGTCATTCGAAATGTGGGTATTGACTTTATTTCAGATGTTGCCAAATCAGAAGCTTATTGTAAACTAATTGAAGAGTTTGGGGATGTGTTTGGTGGACTGGGAAAGTTGCCAGGCGCCAGGGAAATGTCACATTAATCTCAAACCAGATGCTGTGCCTGTACGCAGAAAAAGAAAAATAATCCCGGAATCACCGTCCTAAGGATGAATTATTGGAGATGGAAAAGTCAAAAATTATTTCACTTGTAGATTATCCCACAGACTAGGTCAATAACCTTCAAATTGTAGAAAAATCTAACGGTTCTCTCAGATTGTGCTTGGATCCAAAGCCATTGAATGAATGCATTCGCCGAGAGCATTTAATGATTCCAACAGCGGAGTCAATAATTGGAAGATTAGGGGGGATGACTGTTTTTACGGTTATGGATCTCAAAAATGGTTTTTGGCATCTCGAGCTGGATGATGAGGGTGCTCACTGAACGACTTTCATGAATCCGTTTAGGCTATATCGATGGAATCGCGTTCCTTTCGGTTTGAATAATGCCCCGGAACTATTTATGCGAAAGATGGTGCAGCTCCTTGGAGATATTTAGGGTGTTGAACTTTATTTTGATGACATTTTCATATCCGGTCGTACAATGGAGGAGCACAATCAAGTACTCAGAAGGGTTTTGCAGATTGCGCGAGAAAATGGTATCCGATTTAATAAAGAAAAATTGAGGTTGAAGTACAATCCGATCATAAACTATAGGAGACTCTGATGAAAAGAGGGAGAAGATGATAAGGAGTTACAAACAGTTATTCACGTAGTTCGAAAACGAATGTGTTTGTCAGAACAAAATCAGTAGATTTATGCACAGGCAACCCAGAATGATTTAATCTTAATGTCAATCACCAAGTATTTAGAAAATGGTTGGGCGGAGTTCCAAAACATAAGCGGTTTTTTGGGGACAAATTAGTTGTGCCGGAATCATTAAAGAAAAGAGGTACTTAAAATGATTCATGAGCCGCATTTGGGTATTCAAAAATCGCTATTGAGAGCTCGGCCACTGTTTTACTGGCCAAAAATGGGGGGAGACATTGAACAAGAAGTAAAAACACGCATCATATTTGAAAAATATTGCCAAAAAGAGTCCGTTCAACAGTCGACAAATACATCAATATGCTGAAAAGGACAATATTAAACTGATATTTTCGAGTCCTGGATATCCTCAAAATAATGGTCTTGCAGAGAAAGGTGTTGCAATTACGAAAAATTTGCTTAAAAAGTATCTCGATGAAGGGGAACCCACATGTGTTTGAAAGTCGCTTGCTTGAGTACAATGCATCTCCACTGGCATCTATGACGGTATCACCTGCCACAATTGTTTTTTGGCGTAGAATCAAAACAATGGCACCAATTAATAAAAAACTTTTGTTGCATAAAGTGTTGCGAGAACAAATGATCAAGGGAAAATTCATTCAACAACGTGAAAGACAAAAGTTGTATTATGATGATCGTCAATCGCGTCCCTTGTGCAGACTTGATACTGATCAAAAAACAAAAAACAAAAAAAATACAAAATGGTGTTACGGCAAAATACTTGGCCGAGTTAATGATAGTTCATTTTTAGTTCTAGACATATCAACAGGTCAAATATATAGACGAAACCGTCGAAATTTAGCGTTCACCTTGAATAGTAAACAAGATTTTTTAAATGACAATGGTGTCAAAAATAGTATTGCTCTCTCAAATGCTCTAGGTGATAGGACTGATGTTGAAGAATGTAACGATTCCTTTGTTACCACATATCCTTTTTCTGAATCCACATATGATGCTGAAGATAGTAGAAATAGCTCCACTTTTGGGTACCTGCACCGAGTGTGGAATCAGCTGCAGAGGAGAGGGCTTTTGGTGGCCAACTGTGTTATAGTTCACGTTCTTCGCACCCTCTTAATCGTTATGGAGACTGGGAATATTATGATAAGAATTCTCTTAAGAATTATTTCATTATTTGATAAAAGAAAAAGCGTGTAACATACATGTGAACTCATCCAACTTATAGCATACATGTGAGCTAACCATTAAATGCTTAAGTTGGGTGAGGTTTAAGCTAAGATACATTATACATAGATATAAGATCAGGGATGAGAATGATGAGCCCAGAAAGTGAAGCAAATTGTACTGTTTCTCTTAATTCCGACCGAGCCTCTTATTCATCTCCTTTCCTGTTTCTTCTTATTTTCGCGCTTGTAAGTGTGCAAAAAAGAAATCAATAGTGAAAAATTGGTTAACCTCTGGGCCACATGTGCTTTCGGGCAATCGTTTTTATGTATTTAATCATCAATACGACCCCCCAAATAAAAAAAGAAAAAAATCTCCTACATTCCAATAGAAACCAATCTTGATCTCCCCTCCCAATTAAACACCGCTAATCCCAAATTTATTGTTATATCCCCTACCGACGCGCAAAAACCCCTATCCTCCTTCAGTGTGTTTCTTTTAAAAAAAGCCATTGATGGTATAAGCACCTCCTACGAATCCATTACTCAACTTCGTGACGGGAATCTATTAATTCTCGTGAAATCCTTACGCGTAGCAAACTTATTCCTTTCTAATAACTCCCTCTCAAATATATGCCCAATAACTGTCTCTCTCCATAACCATCTCAATTCATCTAAAGGCACTGTATACGCTCCATGCCTTATAAATGTACCGGAAGAAGAAATTATCAAAGAGATGAAAGATCAAGGTGTCACTGATGTCTATAAATTTACAAAAAAATCGGAAAATGACACAGTTTGATCTACTGGTCTTGTTCTTTTTACCTTCGACCTCTACCGTCCCCCAACATCTGTTAACGTTGGATGGTATAACTTCAAAGTTGAAGAATACTTCCCAAACCCTTCTTGGACATAAAAAAAAAAATGTACCCGAGATGAAACGTGTGAAAATTGTAACCTTCCTCCTCATCCTTCCGAGAAATGTTCTCGCACTTCATGCGCTAACTGTGCTGAAGAACACCCTGCCTCCTCTAGACAATGCAAACGATATATACAAGCAAAAGAAACTCTTAAAATCAAAACCATCAAAAAATGCAGCATGGCTGAAGCAAAAAAATTATATAGCGAGCAATATCCAGTTCTCTTAACGTCCCAATCATCCTACTCATCTGTTCAAAAATCAACCCAACAAATCCCGCTTCACCTCTCTAACGATAACGATACTATTACCTATAACCCCCTTACCGCAAATGTTAATAAATCACTACCGAAATCTAACTAAACCCTCTCTAAAGATCAAAACTCAACAATTCAAAACAATAAACCCCCCACTATTCCCTACCGTTTTAACACTAATAACACAATCCCAAACTCAATTCAACAATCTAACTCTTCTATACCAAGTGAAACAAATACAAAACCAATAATCTCAAATGAGATAACAAATACAAATCAAATTGCTTCTACCTCTAACACATCAATCATTACCTCTCGCTCAAACCTAAATAACATTTCAAGCCACTCAAACTCAACCACTCAAAACAAACATAACATCACTCAAATTCAGACACCAATAACAAATGCATTAGTACCTGGTACTAATCCCACTCCAATCCCAGCTGATGAACAATTAAATACTTACTTCGAAAAAATGTCCGATAGTGACGATGATGGAGGCATCTAGTCTTATAATCGGAACTCCAAATAACGACTCCGTCGTTTCGAGGTTGAACCATCCAAGCTCCCCTGGGATTTAACGTCGAGGCGACGGGTGCCTACAAATGAAAACATAATAACAACATCTTCAGATTTTTCGCAGTATAGTCAAACCTATACTGCAAATAAGTCTTCTTCTTCTTATAAATCAATCCTTAAGATCCTTCAATGGAACCTTAATGGATATTTAAACAATTATTTAGAGCTTGATCTCTTAATAAAAGAACACAAACCGGCAATTATTTACCTTCAATAAACCCATGTCCTAACCAACACACATGTAAAACATCCAAAACAATACGAAGCATACTTTCATAATTTTAACACTTTCACTACTGCAAAATAAGGTACAGGTATTTTAGTCCACAAATCAATCCCACATAAGATACTTCAAATCAGTTCCAACATCTCTGTAGTTGCAATCGAAATTCAACTTAACTTTAAAATTACGGTATTTTCAATATATATTCACCCAACCTAACCCTTCAACTCAGCCGATTTGGAAAGTATACTGAGAACAGTTAGCTCACCAGTCATTCTCACCGGCGACTTCAACTCATGGAGCCCTCTCTGGGGCCCCCCAACAACAAATGCTAGAGGTAAGGAAATAGAAACTTTCCTAACCAACTCCGATCTTTCCCTTTTAAACGATGGCCGGCCGACTCATTTATCCACCCATAATACACTAACTCATGTTGATCTTACCTTTATATCTCCTCAACTCCTTCCATCTTCAACCTGGAACAGAGACGAATTCCTACACGGTAGTGATCACTTTCCCATAGTCACTAACCTGTGCCTCGGTAAACATAACAATTCCTCCACACCAACCCCCAAATTCCTAACTGATCGTGCAGATTGGACTCGTTTTCAATCAAGCTCAACCGAATATTTCAATAAACATCCCCAATCCACTAACATAAATCAAGAAGCAGCAAAAATAACTAACGGTCTTAGATATGCCGCCAACAAACCCCTCTTAAAACAATCGTCCCTTGGTGGAACTCAGAAATCGCCGCACTTCGAAATAACAAACAACATTTATGGAGAGTATTTAAAAAATACCCAAATGATACTAATGCGTTAAATTGCCGCAAGGCCAATGCACAATTTCGCAGGTTAGCCAAACAATCAAAAAAAGAAAGTTTTCAAACTTTCACAGCCAATCTGAACCCCAACACAACAAGTAAGAAAATCTGGTCTGACATTAAAACGCTAACCGGGAATTACGCATCTCCCCATATCAAAGTAATAAATACTTCAAGTTCTGAAACTATAACAAAACCAAACAAAATTGCTGAATATTTTTCCGAGTGCTGGTCAACCTACTCAAGTGACGCTAATTTTTCTGCTCCTTTCTGTGAGTCTAAGTACTACGCATTTACTAGAAACGACATTCTTTTCCACCCTTCGAAATCTGCCAAACTTATTGAATTACCTATCAACATCCTCGAACTTGAAAACTCATTACATTCGGTCAAAGGAAAAACACCCGGTTATGATCGCATTTCCTATCCATTACTTAAAAATGCACCATTTCAAGTTAAAAAGCGTATCCTCTCTCTGTTCAATTGTATTTTTGACCAGAGCACAATACCTCAGACATGGAAAACCGCCACCATAATCCCAATCCCCAAACCAAATAAACAGTTAACAGACTCCAATGGCTACAGACCTATCTCATTACTACCCTGTATCAGCAAACTGTTAGAAAAGATAATTTCAAAGAGACTGCTTTGGTATGTAGAAAAACAAAATCTTATAGACATAAATCAAGTCGCGTTTACGGTATACCTGAAGGATCACCACTTTCAGTAATCCTTTTTATTATTGCATATGACGATTTAAGTGAAATAATCACTAAATTCAAAAATATTGATCACTCACTTAACGCGGATGATTTGTATTTATTATCAAAATGTAAAGATTTAAATCGATCTCAAAATCAATTTAATGAAGTATTAAATGATATATATAATTGGAGTATCCAATCAGGAGCTATATTATCCTCCAGCAAAAACAAACACCTGCATATTTGCAGGAAAATAAATTGCTCTAGTTTCAGTATAAATTTCAAAACATCATTATTCAAAATGTGACTAATTTAAATATCCTAGGAATAATATTTGATACCAAATTTACTTTTAAAAATAATTGCCTAGAATTAAAGAAAAAACTTGTCTCTAGACTTAACATAATAAAAAAAAAAGAAAAAAAATACCTAAACAGCCCTCGACCTTGTTCAATGCTTTATCTTTTGCCAACCACAGATCGAACTCACCCCAGATGTTAAGAGCATATCGATTGAAAAATTCCCTTCTTGGCTCCTACCTCCAGAAGCTATCAACATTAGCCTATCCAAACACTCAAAGGATGTAACCCCCAAAGAAGTTTACAACCAATCCTTCAAAGAGCTGTTAAGTGAATTCCCTACACACACATTGAATATTTTATACACCGACGGCTCCAAAAACGACGACGGAGCAGGCATGGCTATAGTCAATAAAAATGGTGATCTCAAATGCGCTGAAAGAATTTCACCAAATTTCTCCATTTTTTCCATAGAATCCCTGGCGATTCTCAAAGCAACACAGATCGCAGTTAAGTCAAACAAAAACACCTTAATATGTACAGACAGCCTTTCTTCGCTTAAAGCCATTGCCAACATAAAACACCGTGCTCCCGTTATAAATAGCATCCGTGACAACATGATCCAACTTGGTGACAAATTAACTCTGGTTTGGGTTCCAGCCCACATTGGAATAAAAGGTAACGAAATAGCAGACAATGAAGCAAAGGCGATTGCTTCAAACTCTGAAGCCGAGATCAAACTATACCGTCCCTCCAAAGCCGACTTAAAAAAACTCATAAAAACACACTGGAAAAACAAAAAAGCAGAAACATGGACCCAATACAACCACCACTATTCTTCAATCAATCCAGAAGGTTCCCAAGTTCTTTATCCTACCACCACCAACACTAAGATGAACAGGTGTTTCTCAAGGCTTCGCCTTGGGCACACAAAGCTAACCCACAATCATCTTATGAGCAAGGATCAACCTCCAATATGCCACTTCTGCCAATCGAATGAGATTCTGTCAATCGTACATTTAACTTCAGATTGTATTAAAATCAACAATATTTCTCTTTCACTGTGTAATCATAAGTTATCAAACCTACTTTCAGTTCCCTCTGAACCAAACATTAAAAATGTATACAAAATCTTAGAAATACTGGAACTAGACAATAAAATTTAAGTAAACCCCTTTTATAGGAGAGTGGGGGGGTGATTGAGGTTGCATATCGAGACGGTAAATACTGTTTTCTATGCATCTTCAAATTTTTATGCATCCCTCAAATTTTTTTCTATAAAATCACAAATTTTATATATCTATACTTTTTGTAAGTCTAAAATTCTATTTACCAAATTGGTACTTTTACTTTATAAATATTTTATAAATATTATATAATGGAATTGTATATTATACCATTTTAGATAATTGAATTCTCTATAATCAATTTGTAAGAAATCTCAGCTGAAAGCCTAAGATGCTCAAGCTGTAATCTTAAGTATTACTCTGTACATTTATGTAAGATTAATAAAATAATAATAATAACAATAATAATAATAATTATTAAATAATAAGTTTCACGTAGCTGCTTCGTAGTTCACGTAGTTGCTCCGTAGCAAATGCATAGACGGTGTTCACATTGGACTGACTCCTCCGAATTTTCAGAAGAAAACGTCAACAAAAATCCACAAATTTTTAAATTTCTTAAAATTGTACTACTTTTCGCTCTTTCTAACTATAAAGTGGGAGGGATATAAATTTCAGAGAAGTCAAAAACAGTCGGAAGAGTCAGTCCAATGTGAAAACCGTCATAAAATAAATTAATGAAGTAGATATACTACATATGTAGTACATTCTCATCTATATATAAGATTAGATAGTGAAGATAGAGAACAGATTTGAAAGGGCAGCCAACGCGGAAGAACATCCATTGTAACGTGCTAAAGAAAATAAATTAAAAAAAAATATATTTAAACTAAAATAACATTTTGTTTATTACTGATTTCACTAAGCAAGATTTTACACTAATAACCTACTTCCTTTATAATATTAAAATCATTGTAGATTTTTGGACTATCGGAGTAGGTTTACAGTTCACAACTGATAAATTGATGTATGACCCATGATAGAAGAGCAATTCGGGTGAAAAAACTTTCAAGAACAGTTTCTAATAGCGGAAAGCGTTTTCTGAAAGTTATCTGCGCTCATGAAAACGCTTTCAGGAACTAGGAGCATATTGTTTTTTCATTTAAGCTAAGAATTCCAAATTTGCAACGTATATATTTTAGAAATCCGTTACAGAGGCAAACAAATTATGGGTAAGGTTTCCACTAGGCACATGCTTCAAAAAAATCAAATGATTTATAACACTGCACAACAGCATTTCTGATGATTGAGTTATGCAACATATTACAAGCCTAATTTTTAACGACGCTTTCAAATCTGTGACCGAAATTTCCCTATCAGCTCTAGTTTCTAAAATATAACACATGGGAGTCATTCCATATGAAATCGTCTAAAAAAATAAGAAGTTTGTTGCTTCAATATTTTTGATTATAATTGATTGAAAATAATTTATACACACAAAATCATAACCAAACAATATAAAAGACGATACTGAAAATACGTCTATTTTACTGATTCGTTTGTGATATTGAACTGACTCCAGTGGATCGACTAGTGAATGTAACTAATTATTTCTTCTCAGATATTAAAAGCATTTATCATAAGTCATACATAACATAAATAAAAATGAGTCTGGGGTCGACCCACACTAGTACCTTCCCATTGCTGCACTTGAAAACCATATACATATTTATGGGTGGGTGGCAGAGTATATATTACATAATTATATATTATATAGTGTAATAACTTTGGGTTTTTGGTATAGATATAGAGATACAGGGCAAAATGTGGCATTGCCTATATTTTGTACTTTAGCTATTTATAATTCTAAAATGTTTATATTTTTTTTGTAAATAGCTTACAAAATTCTAAGAATCTTACTTTTAAAACTTTTTTTCCTAACTCTTCTCGGTATGGAGGTATTAATTATTTAAGCCAATTATTTCAAAACAGACTATTGGCTAAAACAAATCCAAAAATCAAGGGAGTGTAGAATATAAAAAGGCAAAAATTAAGTGTCATATGCAAATTTAGATTTTGAAGCGATTTTGATGTTAAGAATTTTTCGAATTAAAACATTTTTTTTCTTGCAACATTTTGATTTTTAGCTTTTTTAATGGGTGGTTTTAAAAATCTCAAAATTATACAACATTAAGATGTCATAAGTATACATATCTGCCAAGCATTCGATATCATTGTTTTTCTTCAAAATATTTGAGTTAAAAAACATTTGTTAAGAATTTTAAAAAGTTTTTTTACAGTTTTTTTGCTCTAAAAAAAAACTGTTTCTTGATTTTTTTTTTAAAATACCAGTTGTTGACTACGTCATTATATGTATGTAAAAATAGACTGGGTTCGGAATCATTTTTATTCTTGAAATATTTGAGACGAAAACTATTTTCAACTGTTTTTCTTAGTTTAAAAAAAAGTGTCTGTTGAATTTTTTTTTTTAATATTTACACATTTGGTATTGTGTAATTATGTGTAAAATAAAATTAGTCTGAAGTGAATATCTTATTCCGTTCTCGAGATATTCCAGATAAATGACATTTTACAGCTCCTTTTTAAATTGCTTTAGTAATAAACGGTTTATTGAATTTGTAAGAAAACCTTTTCAGGACGTTATGACAATATTATCTGTAAAATAAAATTCATCCGAGGTTGTTATCTTTATGCGTTCTCGAGATTTGGGCGACCTGCATCGTGCCTGATCGGGAAACTATTGATTGCTCAGAACTTGGTCTGGGCCAGTAGCGCAACAATCAGTCACGATGAAGTGCTTGTTTTACCTCCTCGTGGTGGTCCCCGGGCAACTATTTATGTATCCCAATATTCATAAATAGGCTAAAATTACAAGTGCGAAAAGGCCTAGCTTTCTAGGATAGGTTACGGAGGTTAGCATTCTCCGTAACTGAAATCAACCCGCTACCGAAACCAACACTACGCCTCGGATAATTAATGATAACTCGTTGACGACTTTTGGCTATTGTACCCGGACAAGGATTGGTTTCTGGAATGTGAAGACGCTTCTTGACAATGGAAAAGAAGGTCCTCAGAATGCCAGATTCCTGCAACTAGAGAAGGAATTCATGCGGTATAGGATGGACATCTTAGGGATAAGTGAAGTTAGATGGCTGGGTTCGGGGAAGTTCAAGTCACCAACCCGTAACACTGTACTATTCTATTCCGGAAAAACACCTGGAAGCGCTCGGGAATCTGGCGTTGGATTGCTGCTTTCCAAAACAGCTCTCAAAAGCCTAATTTCCTGGGAGCCTTTAGGTGACAGGATCCTGAAAGCCAGGTTCCGGACTAGAGTACGTCGCGTCACCATCATACAGTGTTACGCCCCAACTTTGCTCTCTTCTGACGAGGAGAAGGAGGCCTTTTATAACCGGCTGAGTGCTGCTTATGATAGCGTTCCACGAGGTGATATAGTTATGGTGATGGGAGACTTAAATGCCAAGGTTGGCAATGACAACACTGGGCTAAGGCATGTCATGGGAAAACATGGTGTTGGTAACCGAAACGACAATGGCGAACGATTTGTCGATTTCTGCAACGCCAACGGCCTTGTTATTGGAGGGACCATGTTCGAGCATAAGACGTGCCACAAAGTCAGTTGGGTGTCGACTGACAGACAAGCAACTTCCAACCAAATTGACCACTTCGCGATCAGCCGGCGTTTTAGAAGCAGTCTCCAGGACGTCCGTAACAGAAGAGGTGCTGACATGGGAATGGCCCGGGACCACCATCTGATGGTTGCTACCGTAAGATTGCGTACAGCTGCAGTTCGGAGATCTCAAGGAAACACTCGAATGCCCAAGTTTAATACAGATAGACTAAAGGATCCTGCAGTGCGCCAACAACTAGGGGACCACCTTTCACAAGGATTGAACGCAATCAGCAGCACGGAAACCACATCCATCGAAAATCATTGGTGTGCTGTGAAAAATGTGTTCATATCCGGTGCTGAAAGTATAGTCGGCCGGGCGCAAGGAAGAAATAGTGCTTGGCTTTCCGACGAAACTTGGGCAAGGATCGAAGAAAGGAAACACCTTAAAGCTCGCATCGCAGCTACCCCAGCAGCAGGGAGAAACGAGCTTGAGTCTACGTACCGCATGAAGATGAGGGAAGTTCACCGTAGTATGCGACGTGATAAGCGTAACTACATCAACGCACTGGCTACAGAAGCAGAAGAAGCCGCTAGTAGGTGTGACAGTAGGACCGTCTACAGAATTACCAAAGAGCTCACTGGTGTCCAGAGCTCTAAACAACACCTGGTTAAAGACACAAACGGATCCCTGCTAATTTCGGATGAGGACCAGCTCATAAGGTGGAGGGAACACTTTTCTGCGGTTTCAACCGCGTTTTCGCAAGTGAAGTGAACCCTATTCCCACTGAGCTACCCGAAGTAACAATTTCCCGAATACGCACCGTACCCCCCAGTAAAGAAGAAATTATCACCGCCATCAAAGCACTGAAGAACAACAAAGCGGTTGGACTTGACGGTATTCCTGCAGAGCTCTTAGGAGCAGCCCCAACGACATCGAGCGAGCTACTGCACCCACTTATTAAGAGAGCTTGGGAAGCAGAGAGCTTTCCTGAAGAGTGGAAAAAAGGAATGATTGTCAAGCTCCCAAAGAAAGGAGATCTCACACAGTGCGAAAACTGGAGAGGAATATGCGTTCTGCCTGCAGTAGCCAAGATAATAGCAAGGATAATATTGGACCGAATTAAAGACCACCTCGAAGACACACTCGACGCCGAACAAGCAGGTTTCCGCACTGGATCTTCCTGTGTTGATCACATCAACACCTTGAGGATCATCATCGAACAGTGCGTTGAATATCGATCACCACTTCACCTGCTGTTCATCGATTTTGAAAAGGCGTTCGACAGTGTCAATAGAGAATTTATTTGGCTTGCTTTGCACAGGAGGGGCATCCCAGATAAATTGATTGCTATTATCAAGGCTACATATGATGGATCCAGGTGTCACGTTTTGCACAAAGGTAGGCTGTCAGAGGAGTTTGAAATTCAAAGTGGAGTTAGGCAAGGCTGTATACTGTCACCAATACTGTTCCTGTTGGTGATAAGTGACGTACTGCACGCAGCTTTGTCAAATGGAAATGGAGGAATTCAGTGGACTCTGCAATCTCACCTCAAACATCTGGACTACGCGGACGACGTATGCTTACTCTCTCATAGGATCATGGATCTCCATCAAATGACAACAAGGGTGGAGAGAGAAGCAGAAATCGTAGGGCTTAAGATCAACTCGGCAAAAACTAAAAGGATCAGCCTTGGAACTTCCTCATCAATCCAAGTAAATATTTCTGGACAACCGGTAGAGATGGTAGAGGATTTCCAATATCTTGGGAGTATTATCTCTACGGGTGGCGGAACTGAACTGGACGTAAACAGCCGAATCAGAAAAGCAAAGGCTACGTTCGGAATGCTGTCCAAAATATGGAGAAACAACTCTTTTAGCTTAAAGACCAAGCTACGACTGTTCCGCTCCAATGTTGAATCCGTTCTGCTTTACGGCTGCAGCACTTGGAAAGTCACTGAAATTGTCACCAGAAAGCTGCAAACCTTCGTTAATAGATGTCTACGAAACATCTTGAGGATTTTCTGGCCCAACCGTATCTCCAATGCCGAACTTCATACGAGAACGGGTCAGGAGCCCATAGACTCCATTATACGAAGAAGAAAGTGGCAGTGGATTGGCCATACGCTTCGAAAAGGCGATCGGTGCATTGCATCTCAAGCAATGCAGTGGAACCCGCTCACACAGGAGGGAAGACAAGTGGGCCGGCCTAGAAGTACATGGCGAAGAACGGTCGAACAGGAATCGGCACGACTGGGGAAAAGTTGGAGAGAGCTGAAATATATTTCAATAAATCGTACACGATGGCGCGTAGGTGTAGTGGAGGCCCTATGTCCCGTAAGGGAAACATCACGGACGTAATAGGTCCGAGGACCTAAGTAAGTAAGTAGTTCTCGAGATTTGGTGGACGAAAAAAGTACCCCGATCGTACATACATATTGTGGTGAATATGCCCAGTTATGTAAACAACCACACATTAGTACAACTTTCCGCGCCATCTTTGAGTGAAATAAATAATTAAATCCATCACGGTTGGTGTCCAGCCTCGTTCGTACTGGAATATTGACGAAACCTTTTTGGACCCTAGACAATTCTAGAACCCTTTATTTTCGGGTATAAATACAGGGGCACCAGTCCGAAAGCGGCAGTTTGGTTTTGAAAGTGAATGAATAAATGTCAGTGTGAATAAAGAGTTGCATACTTGTGCTTGGTTATAATAAAAGTAACAGAAGAAAAAGTATTTGAAATAAAAAGCGTTTTATTTTGTGAATTAATTGCAGTTTCAGTTTGAATAAAGGAAATATGTTTTATTATATACTTAGTAAAATATTACATTGGTGTCAGAAGTGGGATAAGACTTATTTAATCTGTGAATTCATATAATTGATCGTGAAAAATTGATAAAGTGTGTGGATTAGTAAACAAATAAGAAAGGTGCTTGTGAAAAGTGACATACAAAAATATAAGAAAAAAAAAAAAAAAAAATGTGTAAAATTGTGAATGCATTGAATTGTGTTGAACTTAAAGCAGAACTTAACAGACGAGGTCTTCCTACTGCTGGAACGAAAAATGACCTCATTATTCGTCTGCAGGAAGATTTAAGGATCTATTTGAAATTGAAATGCCGGAAGAGCAAGTTAGTACAACCATAGATATGACCAATATGATGGCTCAGCTGCTTGTCCAGTTTGATGACCAACGGAAAGAGCAAAAGAATCTTCTTGGGAAATTTGAAGAACAACGCAACAAGCAAAGGAACCTTCTAGAGGACCTGAAAAACCTAATCGAAAGTAAGCTAAATTCATTTGAAAATAAATTCATGGCTCTTGATGAACGTGTTGAAAACGTCGAAAAACAGTTCGAGGAATTTGAAGACAAAATGCAGAACTTTGCCCATGAATCAGATAAGGTTAGGAAAATGAAGGTAAGAGAGGGCAGTTGCGATTTTCCTAAGAAGAAAAAATGCATCCACCAACCTTTGATGGACAGTCTTCTTGGTCAATCTACAAGAAGCAGTTTGAGGCAGCCGCAACAACAAATGGCTGGGATGACGAAAACAAGTTCATTGCCCTGACGCTTGCCCTTAGAGGTTCTGCTGCTGAACTTTTGCAAACCATACCAGCAGACCAGAACGGCAACTTCAGTGCTCTTGTTCAGGCCATTGACACACGCTTCGGCGATAGCCATATGCAAGAAGTCTTCCGCGTCCAGCTCAATACCAGAGTCCAGAAAAGAGGTGAAAGTCTGCAACAACTCCAAGCAGACATCAAACGATTGGCACACCTAGCATACCCGACTGCAGGAGATGAAATTACCAACCAGCTAGCAACGGAGGCTTTTGTCCGTGCAGTTTCCGACGTCAACCTCCAGCGAGCAATTCGAACTGCTGGAAAACGCACGCTTTCTGAAGCATTAGCGTTCGCTCTGATTATGGAAGCACCAGAATAGGCTTCCTTAGGAGTTCATCGGGTAAGAGAACTTGAAGTTGAGGAATGTTCTTGCCAGAGAGCTGAATTCCGTAGAAGTCAGCGAAAAGGACCTGCTCGATGCTGGAATTGCAACAAAACCAGACATCTCCAGCGCCAGTGCAGATTGCCACCAAGAAGAGTCGCCTGTCAACACTGTGGAAACAGGAATAATACCCGAGAACAGGTAAGCAATAACATCATCGCTCCTGCTCGCCCTGGTATCGATGGGCCCAGAACCATAATCCAAGTCTCGCAGACTAAACGAAACAATAAGAGTCTGACAGTGAAGAGAGGGCAGTTGCGATTTTCCTAAGAAGAAAGAAATGTATCCACCAACCTTTAATGGACAGTCTTCTTGGTCAATCTACAAGAAGCAGTTTGAGGCAGCCGCAACAACAAATGGCTGGGATGACGAAGACAAGTTTATTGCCCTGACGCTTGCCCTTAGAGGTTCTGCTGCTGAACTTTTGCAAACCATACCAGCAGACCAGAACGGCAACTTCAGGGTTCTTGTTCATGCCATTGACAAACGCTTCGGCGATAGCCATATGCAAGAAGTCTTTCGCGTCCAGCTCAATACCAGAGTCCAGAAAAGAGGTGAAAGTCCACAACAACTCCAAGCAGACATTGAACGGCAGGCACACTTAGCATACCCAACTGTAGGAGATGAAATTACCAACCAGCTAGCAACGGAGGCTTTTGTTCGTGCAGTTTCCGACATCAACCTCCAGCGAGCAATTCGAACTGCTGGAAAACGCACGCTTTCTGAAGCATTAGCGTTCGCTCTGATTATGGAAGCACCAGAACAGGCTTCCTTAGGAGTTCATCGGGTAAGAGAACTTGAAGTTGAGGAATGTTCTTGCCAGAGAGCTGAATTCCATAGAAGTCAGCGAGAAGGACCTGCTCGATGCTGGAATTGCAACAAAACCGGACATCTCCAGCGCCAGTGCAGATTGCCACCAAGAAGAGTCGCCTGTCAACACTGTGGAAACAGGAATAATACCCGCGAACAGGTAAGCAATAACATCATCGCTCCTGCTCGCCCTGGTATCGATGGGCCCAGAACCTTAATCCAAGTCTCGCAGACTAAACGAAACAATAAGAGTCTGACAGTGAACGCAACATTAAATGGCAAGAAACATGTGGCTACAATTGACACCGGTGCCACAGCTTCCATTGTGCGGAGAGACTTGGTCAAGATGACGGGGCTACATAACACCAATAGCTACCGTCTTAAAACTGCGACAGGTGAGACAGCAAGAGTATATGGAGAAGTTTGTCTTAAAATCCGTTTGGCAGAATTAGAGTTTTCGCATCTATTTTTGGTAGCAGATATATGTGATGAGTGCATAATTGGAATTGACTTCATGAAAGAGCACGGAGTGATTCTGGATATCGGTAAGCAAGTGTTGAAGTACCAAAATGTAGAGATTCCTATGGCTTATGGCAACGAAAACTCACCAACTCTAAGAACTGTCACCAAAGAAGACATATGCTTGCCTGCCTCTTCAGAAGTGTTTGTTTGGACGAAAATAGAGGGCGTTCTAGATAGTCGTCGATACCTCATAGTGGAACCAGAGTCTGAGCAATCTTCCCAAAACATCATCTTAGGGAAGACTCTTATAAAACCAAAGAACAACATGGTACCCGTACGGATTCTGAACATCAAACCGTACGAGGTCAAGCTCAAAAAAGGAGAAGTAATTTGAAAATGCGAATATGTGACCGCAATAACTAAAATCACAGAAATGAACGCAGAAGAACCAATGGACCCCGGAAAATTCAGCTCTATGAAAGCCAAAATTCTCAAGCCATCCAATCTAAGTCAACATCAGCTTAGTGTTGTTGGAAGCCTTCTTCATGAGTACGCTTATATATTTTCTTCACCGAGTGGGCAATATGGTCGAACACAACTGGTACAGCATCGAATCCACACAGGTGTTGCGAGACCGATTCGACAACCAGCAAGACGTCTCCCATTAGCCAAACAAGCCGAAGTTGAAGAAATGATATCAACAATGAAAAAAGAGGGGCTAATCGAAAATTCCAAAAGCCCTTGGTCGTCACCAGTGGTTCTTGCCAAAAAGAAAGATGGAAGCACCCGATTTTGTGTGGACTACCGTAGGCTGAACGATGTGACAAAGAAAGACAGCTACCCTCTGCCCAGAATCAGCGATACATTGGATGCAATGGAAGGAGCTCAATGGTTCTCGACGTTAGACTTGAAGAGTGGCTACTGGCAGTTAGAAATCCATCCAGAAGATCGAGAGAAGACAGCTTTCTCAACCGGAAATGGTCTGTGGCAGTTTAAAGTGATGCCATTCGGACTGTGCAACGCTCCGGCAACATTTGAGCATCTGATGGAGTGTGATCTTCAAGGCCTTACTTGGAAATCATGCCTTGTATATTTGGACGATGTCATCGTTTATGGAAAAACTTTTGACGAGCATTGTGAAAACCTTAAGGCTGTATTTCAGAGGCTTCGAGAAGCACACTTAAAATAAAATCCAGATAAATGTGCTCTTTTCAAGACCGAAGTTAAATACCTGTAACATATCATCTCATCCCAAGGAGTAAAGACTGACCCTGAGAAAGTTGACACTGTGAAAAATTGGCCAACACCACAGGATAAACATCAGCTCCGTAGCTTTCTTGGTCTAGCCACATATTATCGGCGCTCTTTGAAGTACTTTGCTGGAATAGCTAAGAGCTTGCATCAACTTACTGAAAAGGGGAAGCCGTTCAAATGGTCAGGTGAGTGCGAGAGAAGTTTTCAGGAACTCAAGCTACGTTTGTGTAATGCTCCTGTGCTGACCTATCCGACTCCTGGAAAACCTTTCATCATCAATGCCGATGACAGTAACGTCGGAATTGGAGCTGTACTGTCGCAAGTCCATGAAGGAGAAGAAAAAGTCGTCGCCTACTATAGTAAGGTGCTCTCGAGGCAAGAGCGCAATTAATGCGTCACCAGAAGGGAACTTCTAGCTTTGATTTTGGCAACAAAGCACTTCCATAAGTACATCTATGGACAGAAGTTCCTCCTTCGAACAGATCATGGTGCGCTTAATTGGCTTCTGAACTTCAAAAATCCAGAAGGTCAAGTAGCAAGATGGATCGAGAGACTGCAGACATACGACTTCGAATTTCAACATCGAAGAGGAAAGCTGCACTCAAACGCAGATGCATTGTCTCGACGACCGTGTAAACAGGACTGAAGAAAGGAAGAAAAGGAAGCGGTTGCCATCCAACGAATAAGAGCCGATCCCATTTACGGTTGGAGCAATGAAGAACTGAGGACTGCCCAACAAGAAGACTCGGATATAGAACCCATTCTTGCATGGAAGGAACACGGAGAGAAATCAGAATGGGGTGAAATCTGCGGTAGAGGTTTACCGCATTCAGAGAGGAGTAAGGGGTAAGCTTAAATTAGTACACTGCGACCGTTTACATCGTTATAACGGTGGGAATAATGGATTAAATCGGGACGATCAATCCTAAGAGGGGGGCAAAGTGGTGAGAAAGTTGTACTAATGTGTGGTTGTTTACATAACTGGGCATAGTTATGTAAACAACCACACATTAGTACAACTTTCTGCGCCATCTTTGAGTGAAATAAATAATTAAATCCATCACGGTTGGTGTTCGTACTGGAATAATTGACGAAACATTTTTGGAAAGCACCATTTAGCAGACCCTAGAAAATTCTAGAACCCTTTATTTTCGGATATAAATACAGGGGCACCAATCCGAAAGCGGCAGTTTGATTTTGAAAGTGAATGAATAAATGTCAGTTTGAATAAAGAGTTGCATACTTGTGCTTGGTTATAATAAAAGTAACAGAAGAAAAAGTATTTGAAATAAAAAGAGTTTTATTTTGTGAATTAATTGCAGTTTCAGTTTGAATAAAGTAAATAAGTTTTATTTGCGAACCCTTAGTAAAATATTACAATATGTACACACTTACAGACATCTTGCTAAAAACGACGGATTCTGATTCTATTGACCTTAAAACGTGAAAATGTGTCAAAATTTTCAATTCGACAAATCGCACCAATTACAATAACTTCCAATGGGAAGTTAAAAATTACAGTGGACTCATTCGAACCAGTTTTGATATAAAAAATCCTTGCTTGAAAATTTAAAATTTTTAAAAAAATTGAAAATTTTCATTTAGTCTGCAGAATCATTATGTTTGGGACAAGATACAAACATGAAACTTTCAGGATTATAAAGTTCTTACTTAAGTCTCCCAAACCTGTTAAAATCGTTTCTGTATTTTCATCAATTGAGCGAGTGCACTGTTTAAAAAAAGCACTATTTGTCAAATAATAACAATAGTGCTACTATACTTTGAAGACCGTTATGACAAATATTTTTTTATTTTATTTTCTTGAAGTCAAATTTTAATCTTCTTTTTATGTTGAATCAAATGAGCTTTCCTTCATCGAAATCGTCATTCCGTGTTTATTTGCTGCTAATTTAAAAGTTATTAAGTCACATTTTAACGGTATTATTTAAATATATGCTCACTCGCAAATGAAACAAAAAATGGTTTTGATCATTCACACACATTGTTCTTGGCGATACCATATCAAATTAAAAGATAACTTAATAATTTTTAAATTAGCAGCACATAAACACGTAAAGACAACCAATTTATAATAAAAGCTGTAACTGGTAAACAAGAGCTCCTAATGAGGGTATATTTAGAATCAGTGACGTCAAATTAGTAGAAATCATGTGAGATATGTCATTCATCAATCAAAAAGTGCAATTTTGTTGACCAGTGAATAGCATATAAGACACAAGACTTTTTTTGCGCGGAAATTGTTATTTAAAAAGTTATAATCAATTTAAGTTTAAACCGTACCTCATTCAAAACTATACTTTTTTACTCAATTCAGTCCAAAATGGTTGTTTTGTCTTTTTCGTGTAAAACAATTGCATATATATACATAAAAAACGAGAAAAACTTATTAATAATTAACAATAACTGTTAATTATTTATAACTTTTTCTCGATGGAAAAAGAATTAAATGTAATTGACTGATTAAAAACTGCAACTTGATACTAATATGCCTAAGTAGTCAATCGGTCTGCTATCAAAGTGTTTGTACTAAACAGTACTTCGCGGGGGTTCAAGGATTTGAACTCCCTTTTTGGGTCCTTTGTCCGGCCCACACGACGATGTCGATCCGCTTAGGGTATGCTCAGTCGTCAGGCAGGTGCCTATGCTGTCAGTGTGTGTGCTTTCAGTTTGAGTTTAATAAATAGTACTTTGGGTGCAAACTTAAATTGTTTATAACTTTGTTAATAATTATTTCCGCGCAAAAAATGTTATACCTATTCGTGTTTTGTGGCCCAGCCGACATCTAAAACACATTTTTTTTTATATTTGTTTGGCGTATAGGTATGTCTAATGGTAACCTGAGTCCAAATTATAATTTAAAATTTATTGCACTAACACTGTACACTTTTTAGTAGGGTATGTCAAGTGCTTTTAAGTTTTCCTAAAAGTATCCTAGGCTTTTTGCAACTGAAACATATAAAACAAAGATTTTTGTTTTGGTAATCGTACCAACATTATGGTTTTATAACATCGCTGGAATTACTTAGAAACAAGTATATCAACATTTTATTTACAAACAAGTATCATCACAAACTCTCTAATCACAACTTGAGACTTCAAATCGAAAACAAATTTTGTTCGACTTTACAGCAGAAACTTGTTGATTGGAAAATCTTATACCAACATTTCCCATATCAATATGTTGTTATCTTCTTCAATAAACATTCATAATGTTTCCACAACTAGTTGCGGTACCTTGTTGAATCAATTTGTTACTGCTACATTATTCTCTCTGGGAAAATGTTTCGTTTATGAATCACAATGAATTTTTGCAAAAAAGCTTCTGCTGTTGCTGGGCAAAATTTAAAATACTATTACTATTCCTTAACTTATACCACCAAAATTTTATAAAGTAAATTCAGACAGAAGAGAGACAGAAAGCAATAATTTTAATCACTAAGCTTTGGATATTATTATTGTTTTTTCTTTGATTATGTATGTTACTTCTTCTTTTGTTGTTAAAGTTAAATTCTATTTTTTTTCCAATGAAAATCGAATTGCTGAATAATGAAAAAAGGTGCGATTACACATCACTCTTCATGAAGACCTATATTTTTTATTAGGTTTATTTACAATTATTAAGTGTGTTTAAATATAACGGTGGATATGACGTATAGGTACCTACATTTAGAATCATATCAAAAATCTAAGGAGAAATCTTATTTATATTTTACATTATATTGTAGCAATACTTTGCATGAATACAACTCATAGAAAATGACGAAATTTCAGATACACACCATCACAAACAAATTGAAATTCAATTCTTGGGAACGAAATCTATTACCTATTTGTTGATAACAAAATACTAACCCCTATATTAGTATCGGTATGTGATCGTGGTCGTGTCAGTAGTGCCGGTGTTTTATGAGCAAAATATACATTCTCAAAATTAATTTGAATACCTACAATATATATGTAAATATATATTGTATGTAGGTATATAGTTTAGTAAGTATATGTATCTACGCAAACGTACATTTTATTCATTCTCAGTGTTCATACAAATGTGTTGCGCTCTATAAACTTTACTTTTTGCGTTGAACAAAAATAAAGTGTTTTTGTTTATTATTTTGTTCTTAGATATATACACGAATTAAGAATACTTATGCCGATAATTCTGTATTTGTGACGGTAAACACAAATTTTATATAATAACACTAATTGCCACCCATATATCTACACTTTATTGAAATAAAAATTAAGTTGTTTAAAAAAAAAAAATCAACTTTCGTGTACTACCTACGGAAAATGTTGTTTAGATCATAGAAGTATTGAATCTACCGGGACTTACTTGAATTTTTCTGTGATTTAAAACCAATCAGTTGATGGAGTTTCTGTTAAAAATATTTTTTTTATTTTTTTGAATTTTACTAGATGGAACATTTAATTAAATATCACATAGTAATCATTAAAAATTCTCTGACCTTAAGTAACTTAAACTTTGAAACTTACTTACAAAAAATATATCAGATTTACCTAAACACAATTGTGCAACTTTAAATGTGTGAGACTTTAAATGTCTATTAATATTTTTCAACAAAAAGTTCAGCTATTTGTTTTATTTTTAAGGAAGTCTGTAAATTACAATCTATTTATAAAATCTTAAAAAATGTTCCCTAAAAACTGTTGCAAAACGAAATTTATCAATTATCGTTATAGTGGTATTAAGGATGTAAAATAAATATGTTATTAAATTTCTTAAGAGTTCCATATTTGACGTACCTACAGTGAACAATTTTAGTCACATGCCTCAATAACGTTCTTTATAATTTAAGATGAAGAAATTTAAATATTAAAATTAAATTACAGCCTTATTCTAGCAACCCCACTGATGCCTCACAAGTCACAATCACCTCATAACTCGAGATGAACTCACCTCATAAAAACTTAAAAATTATGATCTGCTCCTTGGCAGATCACAACTCACGTTGTTTTTGTGAGGTTTCTTATGAGGGCTTCCACAGAATACGAAATTGTGACCGCCTTATACAAAAAAAACTCAAATAAAATTGTGACTTGTGAGCCTCACAACGGCAGAATAGGGCTGTTAGTTTCTGGAGTTGAGGTCACTTGTACTTTTGAATTGAACATTATAAACTAAGATAACAGGGAAATAAAATTTATTTTCTTTATTGCATTACATGCATACAATTTTCCGAAGTCGTTTTCGTTTCTCGAGAAGCGTTCAACTGATACCAAACAAAGAAACAAACTACTCGATTTTAACAAGCTTCGAAATCAGATTCTGGGTAGATTTCTCCCTCGGATTTTATGTTTTTCTCAGAAGTCAAATATCGCCTCCAAATTATAGCAATTTTTGTTTAAGAAATGTTATCAATTTTCCCATCGAGGAATAGATTTACCTTTAACTTTTTTGAAAATCGTTAATAATTAATTGGTAAATATCATACCTAAGAAAATATCCGAGGGACACTTTTTTCCCGATAAGGCTTCGGACAATTAAAGGTTCTCCCAAGCCAACGCGGAACATTCGCTCCGCAGGGCGAATCATACACAATGATAACAAAAATGATAGATAAACAATGCTAAATACAACAAAAACTGCCGTCGGCGAATGTTTCGTGCCGCTTTCGCATTGCTTTGGGAGAGCCTTAAGAGTTTGTAAGATTTTTGGCCCAATTATCAATTATAGTTGTTTATGTTGTATAATATTTCGCAGATCTCGGCGACCACTCATGCGATATATGTAAATGAAATGTGAATATTCGCGATCATTCAAAATGCGTTTCTCATATAAGGTACTTAATAAATTGCTCAGGTTTCAAGTATCTTAGATTGAAAGTGCACCAAACGGTGTTTTCAATATATTTGAGGTTAAGTTACACAATAGTTTTTCAATTTAAATTAATCGTTATTTAAATATGAGGGAACAAAGTCGAAATTCTGTGATTTTGAAATTCCGCTTTTCAAATTTCTGCCTTCCAAGGCAAGATTTCTTTTTTCAGAAATTCTACTTTTTTCTATTTCGTTTGGAAAAATAAATACTAAAAAAATATGTGAACAAATTTTCTCAAAAATTAAGAAGAATCCGGATGAAATGATTTGTTCTGCAACCGGTTGATTATAATCAACTTCGTTTTTTCTTGTTTTTACTTAGAAGTTGGTTTCGTTATTTTTTGATATCTTGAGAAGTAAAAGTCCTAGAGGCAACCGGTTTTCAATGTTGGACTAACAATTGATAAGATCATTGAATTTTGGAAACAACACTAGTACTTAAATACGTAAAATTTTGAAAAAAATTAGTTTGGAATTTTTTTTCGTATCTTTTAGTTTGAAAATTAATTTAATTAATAAAACAACTTTGTGTACAAAAAATAAAAGAAGAGATTTCAGGCTTTATAAAAAGTTGTAACAGGACAGTTTTTAAATAATTTTTTTTCTGTTTTAATTTCTTAGTAAATCACCGCTCCCGTCTAAAAGGGGGAAAAAACTTACTTATACGATTTTCTTACCGTCTCGACCCAACGCTCTAGCTTTTTGTCAGACCTTAGGGGAATCCTGTATATTACTTGTTATTATAAATTTATTATTTATTAATAGTTTTGGCACTATTGGGGTCAACTGAAACGGTTATGAGTTCAAATTAAATTAAATTCAGTTACTATGTAGTTTGAAATCGCAGATAAAAGTTTTAATCGAAATGCGGGATTAACGACGAATAACAAAATGTCATTCAATCTTATTAGCAGGCGTTCTATTTAAACGACAGATCTCACTTGAATAAATTGATATTAAGAAAGTCGTTTTGAAGTCGTTTTACAAGTGTAACGCCACTTGATGTCTGGCGTTAAGTGAAATGTCAATTTTTGTTCGGGAAAAATGTCACTTAAAGGCCTTCGACACTAGCCCACCTGTGTATTAATACATGTCAAAAAAGTGGGGAACAAATCATGTATAATAGTGTGGAAACAAAATATGAAAGCCCAGCCTACACAACCCGACATTCTATCCCACACGATTTGACATGTGTTAATACATGAATAATTTTAGGAATGGTTCTAATTCTATCCCACATTCTATCACACTTTTTTTTAGGAGGTTAAGGTAATGTATTAATACAAGCAAGTGTGGAAGCAAAATATGAAAAGTCATTTCTTTCACAAAAATTTGGCAGTCGCGTGGAATTCTTTCCCATTTTCAATTTGACATGTATTAATACACAGTGGGGTAGTGTGGAAGGGCTATTACCGACCTTGTAGCTGTCGTTTTAGCTAACTTATATGACAAGCAAAACGACCCTTTTTGGCGTTTATAAAATTTCAAACGCCTTGTGTAAATATAAAAAAATATTAGTTTGTCAATTGCTTCGCTACTTTTTATTTTAATAACTAAAGGGCCAGAACAAAGAAAACACAAATCTTTCACAATGAATTTTCGGAGATGTCTCACAAACAGAGAATACAAAAGCAAATTGGAAGCTGATTCAAATACCCTTGATTTCTTTGGGATTGCCATGATATACCGAAAAGAGGTTGGCTTGTGCCTGCTTCATTTTCAACTGCAAAATTAGAATTTATCCACCGAGGTTCTTATTGACAAATTTACCATTGTAAATACTTGCTTGTATGTACTTGCTTCGCGTCTGGCAAATGCAATGGATTTGGTTTCCTATTCTTCTCCTATATTTTATTCTCTACTTTTTTTTATACCTCACGTATCATTGTTTTGCAATAAAATAAACACTATTTATGTATGTCCTTTATTGGAAACAGAAGTTTTAAAGAAATTTTAAAATTTAAAGAACGAATTTCTTTTAAATATCAAACTGTAATTACGTGTGTCGCGAGTGGATGGCGTTTAAGTAACGTAATACCGACTCTTAAACGCCAAGAAAGGGACTTCCAAAAAAAGTGACAATTGTCGTTAAATAAAACCGCCTATTATAAAAAGGGTGATATTCCTGTAATAATGTACTAACCTATATTTTTTGGCATTAATATGGAAAAAGAATGAATTTGCTCATTCTTTTGTCATAATAATACCAACTTGCCACTCGTGTAAATCCTGCACTAGGTTTAAAATAACAATGGGCGCATTTATAAGTTTGAGTCTTACGACATGCACCGCACTCTGAAACGTTGGCCATCTCTTCTTGAAGTCGATTACGAATGGTTTGATCCTTTAATCGAATTTGTACGGCCAATAATTCGAGCAGACACTGTAAGATCCCGGCGCACGGTTCATCTGATCTACCGGTCTCCATGGGCATGGGCAGTTATGGCCCTAGTTCTACTTGATCCAAGTCTCCTAGTCACACTCGTAGCTTGAGGGTTTGTAGGAGCATATATAGTGATATTGAAAACTTAAGTCTGGCAGTTTTTTTTTTTGTCAGCCTTTGGCGGGGGTGGGAGTTTGAAAATAGCAATTTTCCATTTTCTTTTGTCAGAGGTATTACCACTTCAATAAATTTAAAAAACATTCGCCATGATGCTCTGTCATTGTCTTATGACGTCATAATCTTCGCAATCCGACCAAAAGAACTCGAGATATTAACTTTTTAATCGATCCGTAATCGATTTTGTTTGGAGACTCTGTTTTGTTGATTTTTAATCTTTTCCAATTCCCCAAGATAAAGACTATAAGGTCCTCTTAAAAGGGTTATTATCTTGGGTTCTATTGGTCGGATTGCCAAGATTATTACGTTTGGTAAAAAAAAAATTTCAGAGAATCATGGAATATTTTTTTAAAATTTATTGAAGTGGTAATACCTCTGACAAAAAAATGTAAATCGCTACTTTCAAACCCCCAACCCCGCCAAAGGCTGAAAAAAAACCTGCCAGACTTTTTATTTCCATACCACCATATATGCTCCTACAAACCCACATACTCATATTTTGGTTATCAATACACTCCCAAAATTTGATGTCGACTCCTAGGAACATTTGTAAATACAAGGGAGAGCTTTCTTTCCCGGAATTTTCGATATGACTGATTATTAATTTTTACTTTTAATTCCTCAACTACAACATCAAGGAGAACTTACGAAGAAATTTTCGAACAAATCCAAAAAGATTTTCTTCCAAACACGGATACGACGATAGGGATAATTATACTGTCCCACTATTTTAAGTTGAGGGCTGAAGAGTGGACAGACTGCTTTTAAAAGAAGCAATTTTAAACCTTTGGTCTCATTTCGGTTGGTTGCACAGCGGAAGCGGAACCAAAATCAAGTGATAACAACAAATCTAAGTGTTAAAATATACGCGCAGTTTTAAAAAGCTTACTAAACCATCGTTTGTGTGATTCTAAATAGATTGTTGGAACTTATCACTTAAGCTAGACACGTTTTTATAGATATGGAAACAATCAAGTTTTGGCAAGGCCGGTTTTCAAGGCATGGGAATTATTAATTTGTGTAATAGATTTTCTTGACTTTTCAATGGAATTTCATTATTAATATGAAACTTTAGCTCATCCATTTCTTCTTCATCCAAAGATAAGTATAGTTGCATTGTAAGTGAGGCTGCTAAAAAATAAGATTAAGGTCCAAAAAGTGCTCCGTTTGAAATAAAACTAAATTGACTTTCATAAAAAAAACTTCAATTTTTATTTAAGATAGCTTAATCAAATTTTGGACATTTTTTATGAATACAGTAAGATATATTGATTATTGATTTTTTGTTATTTTTTAACATAGCATTTTGAAGTAATTCTTGCTTGATTATTATTTTTTCTGACCAAAAAGTAGGTATACTATTTTTTTTTTTTAATTTATCGTATGTAAAACCAAATATTGATATTACGCAATAATGCTTAAAATTTTAAAATCCAATTATTTTATCCCAAAAACATGATTACTACTTGTTTGAATTTATAATGTTTGTTCTGTTTAATTTTTAATATGCTTCAAATATCATTGCCAAACATTGTATGTATATATTTATTTGCTTTTTTGAAATAAAAAAAAAAAACATAAATAAAACCCTTATTTTTTTTTTCAAAGCCAATGCTGAAGTATTTTATATTTTATATTTTTGTTTTTCCGTTTTTTTTTTTTTTTTTGTAAATATTTTGACGTTTGAAAGATACCAAAAATTAAAACAATAGCTCCAGAAACATAGACATACATAATATTTCATATATTGACATTACATTTAGAATCTAAATATTTTTGAGTTAATTCTTTTTTAATTTTTCGGTAGTTTTTTTAGTTTATTGGGTTTGTTTTAAAAATGATTTTCATTAACTTCAATAAACTGCCTTACGCCATTTTTTATTTTTCTAGTAGATATATATAGTACAATTTAGATGTGTTTTATTTTTTTTATTTTAGTAATATAATTAATATATAAACTTTTATATCTTTTGAGGTAGTTTCCATTTTACTTTTACTTCATTGTTTTTTTTTTTTGCATTTTTTATTTTTTGTAGCTCTTTATTATATATTTTTGGCTTTATACATTTTGTTTTTTTTTTTGTTGTATTTTCAATATATGTATGTATATTTATTTAAAAAAAAGAGACAAACACAATAAATTGTTACTATTACGGTAAGGAATTGGTTAGTATGTAGGTGTTAAAAAAGATGTCGTATAAACATCTTTGTTGTGTAAATCGTTGTCACAATCAAGGAACATTTTCTTAAATAGATTTTATTTTTTGTTTATTTTTGAATAACCTTTTTTATAATTTATGAATGAACCTATGAAATCTTATAGTTTGTATGTTTTCATTGATCTATTGCAGAGGGATGTGTAAACATAATTTTAATACAACAAAGTAAACAAAATAAAAAAAAAAATAATTCCATAGCATTTATATTAAAACTGTGAAAATAAAAGTAAGAAACTCGTACGTTTTTATTTTTATTTTTATATCTATTAATGTTTTAAATTATTTTTAAATTAAAATAATAACTTTCGTTTCGAAACATATCACATTAGAAAAAATATACGGCTGGAAAATAAACTATTATCACACAGGCAAGCCGCCCAATGTGAAATGTTTTGAATCGAAATTTGTATGCTTTTTGTAACCCTCCATTTTTATACAGAACCAGTAAGCCTTCCTATTTTCTATTCTATAGTTATAGTTTTTTTGCTTGTTTTTTATTCTTATTTTTAATATAAATGCTAACAACTATTTTCAGAATATCATTATGTCGTGTAAAAGATAAATCGGTATATGTACGTAGGTAGTGTTTTTTTTCATTTAAAATATACATAGTTTAAATTAAATTTATTATTTATATAAAAAACAACATTGTTAAAATTTGGGATTCGTTCTTGTCTATTTTCTATTTTTTTATTTTTACAAATGAAATGCGTAAATGACAAAAATCAAAATTTATATTTTCTTGTAGCGCAAAGAATAATCAAGATATATATTTTTTTTAATGTATGAAGTTGTATTGTATAGAGAAAAATTATTATAATTTTCGTTTTACATGGTAAAATATTTGAATTGAAAAAACGAATGTTTTTATATTATAAAATTAATAGCATTTTTGTTTTGTAGAAATTATAAGACTATTTGTTTTAATCCTTGCATTTTAATTGGTTTGTAAAAAACAAGTTTTATCAAATACTAAAATGTGTATAAAATTATTATGCTTACAAACGAAATATACATACAAAAGGTATGTTTATATAAATTTATTTTTTGTTATGTACAAATCTGATTTTGGATTCATAAGTTGTATTACTATTTTTATATATGTAAAAAAAATTATATATGAATAAGAAAATAATTCAAAACCACAAATAAAATAAATATGTTGTAGCTCAGTCTCCAAGAAATTATTGTGGTCTTGCATTATCTTCGATGTATTTTTAATTTTATTACTAAACATAAAGTGTTAAGATAAAACATATATGTATATATATTTAAATTATTTACATTATTAAAAAAAAATAATCAAATAAAAAAACTGATACAAAAACATTATAAAAATAAAAAAAAATCCATTTTATTGTAAAGGTATTTTGTTTTGATTGTGCGGCTTTTATATAAGTTATATTGAATATCTATTTATGTAGGTATGTATATGTATAATTATTTAAATATTTGCATTTAATTATTTGGATTCGGTGTATATGTATGTGTTTCTGTTGTGTATAATATTGTGGAAATATTGGTGTGTAATAGGTTTATTGAATTGAATTGGAATTTTTTTTTCGTTTTTTTGTGTTATTACAATTTAATTGTGTGATTATTTCTATGTTAAATAACAAAAAGTAGTTATATTTAACATTATTTAGTTTGTTCTTACTATCTTATTTTCTAAATGAATAATGCCAAAAAATAAAAAAATTAAATAAGGTGGACTTTACAAAAGACAAAATTCTCTTCTATTTTATGAAAGTTATCTTTTTGAATTTCCTTTTTTGTATAAAACACTTTTGTATTTTAATTTTTTGTTTATTAATTTTAACATGTATATTATTTTCCCATATACATTATGTATAATATTATATTTATTGTAATAGTCTGACTTTTGTTTTGCCCCCACAAACATGAATAAAGAGAATATAATAATTAATTTGTATTGGTTTAGCATTAATAAACTCGAGTGCAATCGAAGTGTTGCTATAGAATGGACAACAAGGATTTATTTGTTTAATAAAATACTAGATTTTAGTTTTTATTTTGTCTTTGTTATTGGAAAAATATTACGTTACAAAAGTTATAAAGACTAAGCTTTTGAAAACAAACTTAACTGATACGATGGTGAATTAAGCTTTGTTTTATGTTTATTTTTGTATATAATGCCCGTTAAATTAAGCACACTGATTGCACATATAATTCTATATATTTTGTCTCGAGTAATTTACACTGATAAAACGTTCATGAGCTATTTTCTAATAAACTTTTTTGTAGTTATGTGTATGCATATAAAATTCGAAAAACCCACGACTTTTTTTTACATAATATTTTAGTTGAATTTTTATTTTTGTTTGTTAGTTTTGATAATTTTAAATTTTATGTCAATATGTATCTTATAATCCTAAAAGAAATTTATATTTATTGTGTTTTGTTTTTGCAAATACCATAAAAACGTAATTGAAAATCCAAATATCTAATTATTTTGTCATCATTATTTTGTTCTGAAATTTGTTATATCAGTTGTTGGGCAGAGTGCTGTGTCTGATTTCATTTTCATTTTTAATTTATTATTTTTTTTTTTTTTCAAACTTTAATATTTTTGTTTTAATATAGTTTTAATTTGCATGTTGGCCTTTTTTAATGAAAAGGTTGGCTAAAGTAGATACAAATCGAAATTTATTGTTATTTTTTCTGTGAAGTTTTACGTTATTTTTTTTATAGTTCACAAATAATTCCATTTAAATCGAGGGTTTTTCTTTCCTTATTTTGTTTTGTTTGAAGCAATAAGTAATGGCTCTTATCTTGTAATCTGAGAGATACGATATTTTATTCAGAAATGCATTGTAACATGTTTTGAAAGAATTATCTTGGTCGTGAAATGAATAAGCTTTATGTTAAACAAAACCGACCGATTTCACCATTCCTCTTCAGAAGTGGAAAAGAAACACATTCATGAACTTATATCGGATCCAATCAAAAATTCATGATAGGAACTTACATACATAGATTATTTTAATTATCCATTATTTGTATGCCTTTAAATAGTTCGATAGTGAATTTATTTTAAAAGGGCTTGCTCTCTACATGTTGTTGGCTTTTAGGCGCAAGAAAAAAATATTTTTTATTGTGGAGTGGTTCTTGGTGGTAAGATTTGATTGTTTTGTTTTTTTTTTTTCTTTAAACAAAAATAAGTTCAATTGTTGTCTTTTTTTATTTTATAGTGGCTGAATTTTTCTTCTGCAAATCTATATCGTTATTTTTCTTTAAATATCTAGGTCTAGTGTATCTGTTGATGTTGTCATTGCATTGACGCTGCTTTGAATTCGTGTGTTTTTTATTTAAATAAATTTTAATTTAAGAAAATTCCAATGTATAATTTTTCTACTGCTCAATTTGTACTTGAAATTTGTACGCGAAAAACTTTTAAAACGTTCAAAAAAATTTTTAAGGATTTTATATTAAACAAAAAAATTAAATTTCAATATTTTCGTATATAAATAAATGTAAAAAATAACCGAAATGAATTTGGGATAAAATTAGTTTTTTTTTTTGTTAGATTTAATAATATTAAAAAAAAAAAAAATTTGTTGTTTTCATTAATTGTTGTGTAGGATTGTGATAAGCTTTATATGTTTTTGTCTTACATTAAGAGAGATAATTTTTTGTATGTGTGCTTTTCCTTTCAATATTTTTCAATGTCAATATTTTTCAATGTCAATATCATCTCAGTGTGATAAACTCTCCGTCATAATGATGATTAAAATCAAAGTTAGAAAGTTATATTTAAATATTTTAGGACAAAATAAACCTTTGGCGATATTTTAATTTTATATAAATTTAATTTTGATTAGCAAAAACACTAATTTTAAAGAAAAAAAAAAAAACTATCCAAAAAATATTATATACCATTTTTTTTTTAATTTTTAATAAAATAAAGTCACATCTTAAACAAACAATTATCACACTAATTTAACTTTTTTTAGTCAGTACTTGGCACAACTTACACTCTTAATTTACAAACCTTTTAAGAAAAAATTTCGCAATCGAAATCGATAAAAAAGAAAACAACAAAATGATCAAATCAACAAAAAATTTAAGTTAGTGTTTCCTTCTCATTTTCTTTTAAATAATAAATAAAAACTTTTTTACATTTTTTTTCTTACAATAAAAATATATAACGATATAAATAGCCTCTAAACACTATAAATATTTAAAAAAGTTTTCTCTCCATAAGAATCGATTTTCTTAGTTTTACTTTTATAAAAATACTTTTTTCTCTCTCTTTTATTCATTAATAATATAATTTTTTTCAATGTCTTCACTTTAAGTATAAATCTTCCTCTTTACTTTTTTTTTTTAAGAACTTGAAGATTTTTTGTTGCTTCAAAATTATAGTCGCCGTTCAGGCTTTTAAGATGTTCTTTAAGAAACAAAATTATTTTGTTTGAGAAAGCAACTCCTCGATAAATATCCTTAAAAAGTTAAAGTTGTTGTTTCTTTATATTTTTTTATGTTTTTTCGCATTAAATATATAAAATATATTAAAAATTTATTCTCTGAATATACGATTTTTCCAACAAAATAAAATCTTTATATAGAATATATTCATATAAATATAAATATATAAAAATGTTAAAAAAGTTATGTTTACATATTAATTTTTTTATAATATTTTTATTTTATAGATTAAACCCCACTTCAAAGTATTTTTTTTTTACTTTTTTTTTAATAATTGTTTTATTACACACGCTATTTCCTCGAATTTTTGTTTAGTTTTATTAGAAGCCTTTCGCGATAAACTTGAATTTTGTTTCAAATGTATTGAAAATAATTTTTAAAATAGCCCAAAAGTAATTTTGTGAATTTTGTGTTATTTAAAGATGTATTACGACGCATGAGAAAGTAATGCTTGTCTATAGTGTCTATGCAATGTTTTATATTTAAATCATAGCAATATTTGTCCACGCAAGTTTTGAAGATTTGTTAGTCAAATAATAATTTGAAACTATTTTTTTGTTTAAAGTCAAGGTCTAAGCTTTAGTAAAATATGATGTTCTTTCTTGTTTTGTCGCAATTGTTTTTGTAAGTTTTTGTCTTCTCTTTTTTCTTAATTTATCTGCAAACTTTGTCTCAATTTATAAAATAATGAAACTGATATGCGTTATTGATTTTTATATTTCAATTTTAAGTAGAATGTTTATGATTTGAGTGACAAAATTCTGGGACATGCATATCTATTATACTTTTTATTTTTTTTTTGTCAAACCATTAATATTTTGTTGTTTTTTATTAATTTATTATTTTATATAAGATAATGCACTTATATTGAGGTATTTATATTTCATTTAAATAAGTTTTAATGTTATTGATTTTAATTTTTAAAGATATCCTAATTTATGTGTTATTAAATTTTTCTTTTCAAAATTAATTTTGATATAATTTATTCGCCCGTATCATGAAATCCGTCGTAATAGAAATTTTACTATGATTTAACTATCACAGTGTTTGTTGTAATGAAAATATTTATCAAACTTCCCATTTGGTTTGATCTTGCAATAGTTTTTTTATGTTTTTGGAATTTGTAGCCCGATTCTGACGAATTTTGTGATAGCTGTGAGCGCTTTACTTGCCGAAATGTTTGAATGTTTTTTTTTTTTATTTAGTGCCGAAAATGTTTGTAAGATTTAGAGTTTCTGGTTGAACGGAATATTGTGGTTGGTCGTTTCTTTATGTATTTAGATTTAATAAATTTCTATATGTTTAAATAATTATTTTAAAATTTAAACAATTAAGCTATTGAACAACTTTTTCTTAGAATGAACATAACAGTGAATTAACAATTCAACTATTTTCAATATGTCTATAGAACAACGTATATAAATAACTGTAGCTAATAAAAATGAATCATAAAAATAAAAAATTTATAGGTTAGCAATGTCAAATTGATTTTGATTGTTTACGGCAATCAAATTCAGTTTGACAATGAAAACAAAACATTCTATTACTATTTTTGATTGTTTGTTGGCGGTTTGGTGTACTATTTTCATTTATTAAAGAAAGGTGATCAACAGGAATTAAACTTGTTTTAATAACTTACAAGAATCAACAACGGTTCTGTGTTTGAAAAAAAAAAAACGATAAACCATGTTTAATATTTATAGGAATAGAAGTAAGTAGATCAATTAATATTAATTAATAAAAATATCATTTACATTTCAGCACCGTTTAAAAGGCAATTCATTTCTTTTTTATATTAAAAAGGTTGTTTAGTTTAAATTATAGCTATAATAATATTTGTTTTTTTTATTTTTAATATAAACAACATCTTTTGATATTAATTTTCTTAAAGTTTAATTGTTAATCAATTATTATGATGGTGTTTTTTTTTCCTGTATATTCTATTAAATTAAGGAATTATTTTCTCTGCAATCTTCACATTTATATTAATTCAACAAAATTTAACTTCTTTCGGGACTTTCTAAAAATACAATTTGTATACATAATAGTTTTTGTTCATTAATTAATATTTTGTAAACCTATATAGATAGTGTGAGTTTACGGCAAAAAATGTTTTTTTTTTTGTTTGATAATTAAAAAAAAAAAATTAAAAAGCATTTTTATATTTACATATTTGCTATAGTATTGAAATATGTAAATTATTTAATATTCTTGCGTTTTTTCTGGTGGGGTATTTTTGAAGTGGTTGTTTTTTAGTGAGTTTGTGTGTTTTTTAAATACATCTACTTGAGTTAATTTCTTATTGAAGTAATTCTCTCTTTATTTTTTTTGCGAATGTTTTAATTACTAATTTACAAAAAAAAAAAATAAAAATAAAAAAAATAAAAAAAAAATAAAACACTTTTAATTTACTTTACTGACTCGAACTTGAAGATTGCTGGTGTTGCTGTTGTTGTTGTTGTGGAGGAGAGGACTGTTGCTGTGTTAATTGTTGTTGTTGCTGCTGTTGTGGGATCTGTTGTGGCTGTGATTGGGTCCCGCTGGTTGATGATGATTGTTCTTTAGCAGCTTTTTGTTTTTTAGTAATTGGAGGTGGATTTGTTGACATCATCATCGCTCGAATTCTTCGTTGCGCAGACTTGAAAAAAAACCACAATAAAGTAAGTAAGTAGAAAGTAACAATAACCAAGGTGAAGAATTTTCAAATATTTAAGCTCCTAACTCAGTTTAATATAAAGCCCTACTTTTTTGTACAAGCTCTTATACTTCCGTTTCAAAAACAAGACATTTTGTAATTTTTGTTGCACAGATATATATGTGCATGTACATACATTTTACACATATCTATTTGTGTGCGGAGAAGTAATATTGCTCAAACTTATGTAATAAAGACAGGACAAGGTTTCTTAAGGTGTGGGTGAGTGCAGCACATGGAGTTGAGAGCCCCATTTGATCTTGAAAATGGGTTGTTAAAATATATGTTAAGAACTGTAAGATCCACACAAAATAGAGAATTCATTTTTTTACAGTTTTTTTTTCTAATTTCAAACCGCACAATCTTAAATTAAATAAGTTATAGTTAAAACTATATATATATATATTATGAACAGGGAAAGGATTTGGCTAACTTTGCCTATTTTTTTGCGAAATCGTCGGAAAGTTTCGACTTTATACAAACACGATTCATGTCCTCCTGATTCAAAATATATGTATTTTATTTTGCCTTTTATCATTGTATATGAAAACTATAGTACGTAGAAGGTTGTTACAATAGAAATTCAAAAAGCTGTTGGTAGTTCAATGCTATTTTAATTAGACGTTAAGTTATGTTTATGTTCTCTTTATTTAATAAATGCCTTTTTTTGCCTTTTTAAGAATTTTTGTTTGCCTTTTTTGATTTTTTAGGTAGCAAAATCCTTTACCTGATTATGAAGAACATAATCTTTTTAATGACCGCCAATATGGTTTTCGCAGTAATAGATCCACTGGTTATCTGATGGCATATCTCACTAAAAAGTGGAACCAATCCTTACATTGTTTTGGAGAAAGTAAGATTATTGCGCTTGATGTTTCTAAGGCATTCGATAGAGTCTGGTATCCTGCTCTTCTATCAAAAATGAGTGCGTTTGGTATTGATGTATCTCTTATTCGTTGGATTAGTAATAACCTCTCTGGCCGTTCAATTCAAGTTGTTTTTGATGGCTTTAAGTCTGAAGTTCGTTAAATAAATGCGGGTGTCCTTCAAGGCTCTGTTTTGTCTCCGACTCTTTTTCTCATTTTTATTAATGATCTTTTGTCCGAAACTACCAATCCACTTAACTCCACCTCAGCTTTTCATATTCATTTCCTGATTCAATTCCTTGTTCTTCGAATGTGGAACTGCAACGGCAATATATGTTGAGCTCATTAAATTCGGATCTAAATGGCATCGTTAGATGGGGTATTAAAAATCGTGTTGAATTTAATGCTTCCAAGACGCAGAGCTGTTGTTTATCCTTAAAGCGGAATATTCCCCCAATGGATGGCACTTGCATCTTGGAAACAGAAAAGCTGTCAATTCTTGGTATGTGTATTACTGACCATCTTTTGTGGAATGACCACATACTGGATATAGCTAAAAATGCGGCCAAATGCTTAGGATTCCTAAGACGATGTAAAAACTTTTTTTCCCCCTCTGATCTGGCCACAATTTATAAGGCCTTCATATGTCCGAAACTGGAATAAGATTCTCATATCTGGTCTGGTGCATCAAAAACATCTTTGCACCTACTGGACAGAATTCATAGAAGAGCTTTAAGACTGATAGGTGACAGAGCAATTTCCGAAACAATTGTTTCGTTGGAACATCGTCGAAACGTCTCTTGCCTATCTCTGTTTTGTCGCTACTTCTTTAAACAATGTTCTAGTGAAATAGCGAGTTGCATTCCCCCACTAAAAAAAATTCACCGTAATACTCGCGCCGCTGGGAATGCGCATCGGTACAGAGATTCTTTCTTTTGCCGAACGACACGAATGTGGAATTCCTTAACCGACTCTGTTTTTCCTCCCCATTTCAATGCCCAGACATTTAAGACGAATGTGCATCGGTTTCTCCTACCAAATCCTCCTACTGTTTCCTAAATGCTCGCACTGTGTTAAACCAACATTTAAAGGGTAGTCATAATCCCTTGAGTGCGTGTTAATTATAAAAAAAAAAAATGGAATGTTTACATTTTGTTAACATAATTCTAGTAAATGTTGTTCCATTCTTATGTATATGTTATATAAATGACAAAAGTGTCTTAAAAATTGTAGAGAACTTAGTAGTCCACAAGAAGCACTCAAGCTATAGTGGCCAACTTTTGCCAACCCCTTCATTCACGATGCCAGCCAAGTGGGGGTCATTCAACCCCTTAAAAAAAGATTAACAAGTAATAATATGAACATTTTGAAATGTCCATATTCTCTTGCGGACTTACATACGTAGATAAGATACATGCTGCCCTCCATTATACCAGTGCTGTCGCCATTAATATTCAAAAATAATACATTTTTTTTTTTAATTGCAAAACGCGTAGTGCACAAAAATTGCCCAAGGGTAGACCCATTTTGGAATGGAAAATAACAAATCTCCCGTGAACAAATTTTTAATTTTCACACCCCGAGCTGATATAAACCTGGAAAATTCTTTTGTCAACAACCATTTACGGAAATCTTTTAATATTATATTACTATAAAAGAGCTTAAATATTACTTAAAAAAAAACAGTACACTCCAGAGTCTAGAGAAATTTTGTACGTTTACATTGAGATAAACGACTAGCGTTTATCAAAGCATTCATTCATTTTTAACCAATTCTGCGGCTTACAGGCAATATATAAATAAACAAATTTTAGGAATAAAATTAGTTTTTGAAAATAAAAATAGACATTTTACAAGTTTAAGCATATCTACATTTATGTATATGCATTAATGCATATTTAAACTTTGTATACTATTATGTAAGACGTATTAAAGCTAACAAGGCAATAAAGGATAATGTTTGTAGTTATACTTTTACTTATTCATAAATAGATAAAATCTTACCTGTACGCTAAAGAACGGCCCAATTATATGAACAGTGGTTTCTTCTTCACCCGTCACTGGAGTAACATTGTGTTCTGGAAGCTTAATAATACTACCCGTCACTCGCTGTAATTCACGAACGTTTTGACCACCCTTGCCAATTATCCTTCCAACCTAAGAATAATAAAAAAAAAATTATTCAAATAAATGTATTATAGCTGAGTATGTTTAAAAGATTTTTTGTCAAGGGGATCTTATATTTTGACAGGATATTATAAAGCGTGACTAGGTCACACGAGCTAGCTCTATTGTGGCTCAAGACTAAAAACCGACATTGATGGAGTATGTATATGTAAGTATATGTATAAATTAAAACGTTTTCGATAAAATTAAATAGAAACACGAACTGTGTTAACGGAGCTACATGGTGCTTAATACGAATTTCTCTTGCTACATACAAATGTATGTGAAGCAAAGTCATCCTTGCATTTAGCTTGATGTAGCTTGACTAGGACGAACTGACCAACGATCAATGAGTCGAAAATCATTTTCTTTTGGAAAAGTTCTGGTAGATAAACGTATAGATCTAAGTGAATCCCCTTTGTATTACTTAATTTAACACAGGCCCAATAGCCCAGTTTAATTTGTATACATATGAGTATGATAACAAACAATTTGTGTCGTTGGGAATTTCTGATTTCCCACCATTACACGGGCACCACCCGTCACGCCACCCTCTTGAAAAACTACTTAATTTTTTATCTGTCCCTATTTTCTTAAGTGTATCCTTAAGAAAGTATTACTCTAAAAAAATAGTTTCACGATTTTTTACTAATTTAAATTATAGGCATTTTTAAACCGATGGAATAGAAAATTTTGTTTGAGTTTTCCGTTTAAAAATTTGGCTGAGTTGCTATACACTCTCTCAAAAAACACGACTAATTTTTATATTTACAAATATAGAGCTCTTTCGATTTCAAGATTTTTTTTAAGGAAATACTAAAAGTTGTTTTTTTCTGTTGTTATTGAAAATATCGTCTTGAAAATCTAAGATCCGTCATTCATATTTTTTCATCAGCTCAGGTTTTCGATATTTTAGATTATAGAACGATGAAATTGAGAAACAAAAGAAGTATCGCTATATTTGAGGTTATTCAATAGGAAGAAGTAATTTGTTTATAAAAAAATTGTATTTTTCCTGAAACGTTATCTTTTTTCCAAAATCAGATTTACATTTCTTTGCTTTTTTTTAATTTTCAAGTAATCCTTAGTAAAATGTTAGTTTCCATCGATTAAAAGTATTTTTGAGGATTTGTAACGACGCACGCAAGGTAATGTCTGCTAGCAAAACTAGCAACGTTTCCTTTAAAGAACTAATCCTCTTATTTAAAATTCATTTTTAAATCTTTCCAATAACACTAAGCACGTTGCAATTTGACCATATCTATTAACAACTAATTAACGATTTCTTTAGAGATAAATTAAATTTTTTTTTTTTATATTTTGAGATATCCTCGCTTTTGGTTTTGGGTACTTATACATATATCTTTTGCCGTTTTTTACTAAAAACGTTAACAAAAACTTTTAATTTATTTTTCTTAGCAAAGAAATCAAGTGGGTATAGTATTTTAGTAATAAAATCAAACTTACCTGTGAGCTAGCTACCAATATCTCTACCGTTAACCGTACATCATCGGTTCCACACATAAAGCCTTCTTCACGCATTTTTTCAAAAATCATATATTGTGCCTTCCATTGGCCTTCGGGCGTGCCAATTATTGTAACCTTTCGTTCGGTTTGTTGTTCCAATGGCTTGTCGGTCTCCAGTGGCGCAATTTTCACCGACGCACCAGAAAATCTCATAATATTACGGATGTGTGAGCCTTTGGTTCCGATTATAGCGCCAACTGCATTATTCGGAATATAAAGGTATGTGGTTTCTTGTTGGTCATTTGGGAAGACGGGAGGAACAACTGCCGCTGGTGTCTTAGCCATTGGAAATGCCGGACATGAGGTGTACGGCATGCTTGGATTGAAAACCATTCCATTGCCTGGTGTTGACATCATTGCCATCGGATGCAAACCAGGAAACATTAAGCTCTGTGGCGCCATTGCTTGCAGGTCGTTTTCGTAACTTTGGCGGAGTTTTGAGCTTATTTGACTTTCTGCACGGGACATATTCTCGATTAGTCCTTTAACAGTTATAATGCGCTCTAAATTGTAGCTGCTTATGTCATTAATTGAACTAACGGTTATTTTTGTATCAGTTTCTTGCATTATCCGTTTGATAGTGTTACCGTTTTTGCCAATAATGCGACCAATTAAATTGTTGTGCGCCAGGATTTTAAGGCAAATTTCACTAAAATAAGAAAAAAAAAAACAAGTTTTATTAACAATACAGTCATAATTTGTTCTACACGTGAGTTTCAATTCATTTGTTTTTTTTTCTATTAGCTTCAAATCTAAGGTCGAATTCTTTCATACGAAATCATAAAAGTCTTTGCTGATTTCTTGATTTATTTATACTCCCTGACAGTCAGTGATTTGATACTCAAGTGTAAGGCATTCTTTTATTAAAAAAAAAACTTACCCTTTATTTGTAGAAATAGCTTCCTGTTGCATAACCTCAAGAATTCGTTTGCAAGCATTTGTGCAATTTTCAGGATTTCCATAGATGGTAATTGCTTTTTCTACACTGCCAACGTTTTCTTTTCGATGGACATCAACACGAGCTCTACTCTGTTGAGTAATCGTTCGAATCGTGCTACCCTGACGACCAATGATGGCACCAACCATTTCACTTTGAACCAATATTCGCAGCGGAAAATCAGCTTGCCGACCCGGACCTGGCATCCCAGCGTATTGATTACGAGCGCTACGTGCGTTTCGGCGCTGATTTTTGTCAAGCTGCTCGGCGTGCAACTTATTACCTTCGAATTCGACACCGTTAAGACCGCCAGCAGCTCTGAAAATATCGATGCAGAAAATTATTGAAAAAAATTGCACAAACATCAAGTTAAGTATTGTTTTTTATTAAAAAGGGAGCGGAACGGAGAAATTTTGAGTTCAAAAATGTTCATTTTATATCCAAAACAAAAAAAAAAATGTTAAACAAAATTTTGAAAAATGTTTTTCTTTTTTTCTCAAAGTATGTATGTAATTTTTTAATTTGCCCAATCGAATTGTATATGCTTTTTTTCATTTTTAAACGCATTTATCTTTTATAAACGATACCTTTGTGCCTGATCAGGATTCTCAAACGTTATATGTACGGTCTGAGTATTTGGATCCTTACTAGTTACAGCCTCGCACTGTTTGACGGTGCCAAATGGCTTGAGAAGTGGTTCGATGTCTTCAAAACGTGTTTGCAGCGGAATGCCGCTAATCAAAATTTTTGATGAAACACTGTGAACAACAAGAAAAACAAAAGGATAACAAAATAAAAAAAAAAACATAATAAATTTCATGTGTGTATCATCTGATTTCATTAAGCCTTTTGTATGTGTATCAAAGTGTTTATTGTTATTTTCTTGTTTAAAAAAAAAACTTTGATTAAGTTATATTTTTATTTAAGAAAGTAGACTTTTTTGTTTACGAAATATGCAGTTAAAGAATTTTGCGGTACAGATTAAGAAATTTTCAAAGCGATTAAAAAAGGCAACAACATTTGGTTTTAAGCTACTTTCTAGTTTAAACAATATATTTATGTATTTGTAAATTTTTCTGGGTGGCTCTATTTATAGGTAGAACTAAAAAATTAAAATTAATTTATTTATGTTGTTCATTAAGAAAGACGGAAAAATATTTTACATGAAAATCTATATGTTCTACTGAATAAAAGCCTATGCAAGACATACATACATAGATGCAAAAGATTGCACAAAATTAGATGTGAATTGATGTGCCTTACGCCACATTTTAATTCCAAAATGATTTAACTTAAAGTCTACAAAGCATCTGTTCAAAGCTTATTTGTTTTTATACCATTATTTTAAATATTGTGCAAAAGATCACTTTAATCGTAACTGATGAAGCCAGAGATCGATTTGCTTGCAAGAGAAATAGAATAAAATATTTGGAATTACCAATAAAGTCCGTATTTTCAAAACTAAGGCGAAATGAGTCGAAATATTTTAAAATGAGTGTGATACATTTCAAACTATTTTTTCGTGGAATATAGACATTTTCTCTTTTTTAGATTTTTGAACTAATACAACAGGGTTATCGATAGGTTCCAAAAATGTTAAAAAAGTTAAAATGAGAAATTTTGTTCTATCTATACATTGAAATCATGGAAATATGCCTAACGAGATGCGAGGAAAGTTGTTTCAGTGAACGAAAAGAATTGCTTGCTATTGTTTAGGATGAACTGATTGTATAGTCGTATATCAATGGGTTGACAATGATGTTTCTATGTCGGTGCTGTCAGGCAAAATTGTAAATTCAGACGGTTCTAAGACATTTAAGGCACATTTTCACTGACAAATCTGACAATATTATCAGATCTATCAACCGTGTATACTTAGAACTTAAGAAATTTTTCAAACTGATTTTAAAAGCACAAAGAAGATGGGTCAAAATTATATTGAACATCAATTGAACTGGAATCACAATAAATAGGCAATTGAATATACTGGAATATATCTGGCTAAGGACTTTCGTAAAAATTCACAATTTTATTGTACTCAACTTTATTATATGAAATCACTTTTATTGATAAATATGCTCTTGGCTCCAAAGTGTCATATCTACTTATGTTAGCCTATCATTTTTATTCACGATTTCTGTGAGAATATAATACCCATTGGGAAAGAAATTAGATCCCTTTTTTTTAAGTAAATTCGAACATCAACCTCTTTCAGTTCAGGGCTTCTTTTAACTTGCTTTAAAAGAACGAATTCGGATTTCGATATTTTCTTAATGGCAGGAGAGCAAATTAATTGTCTTTGAATTTGTAGAATAGTGTTTTTTATTTAAAATTAGTTCTTTAGGTCTAAAATCACCAATAACTGAAAAAGCGCGTTTTTCTGATTTTCGATCATGAAGCGGTCGCCGCTCGAGGTCGAAAACTTAGGTTATTTATTAGGCCAACATCCTGAACAACTCAGCAAAAAATCAGAACTAAGAGATTTAACGCAAAAGTGGGTGTATATTGTTACTGTACTAATGTAGGTACATGAAAACCTATGAAAACATGTGAAGACTATACAATTAATTCTTCTAGATGAATTTTTTAGTAGTTTTCAATTTGGATATAGCCGATTTTGGACATACATTTTTTTAAACGTTGTGTTATTATATACAATAGTCACACTTTTTGAAAAAAAAACTGTATTTGGAGCATTAATGCAATAAATAAATATGACATAATGTAATCACACAACCAAATTAAATGTTGCGAATTTATTGTTTTGAATAGGGGTGAAGTTCATGTAAGAAAAATAAAGCGTCCAATTTTGATACTTGTACTTAAACGCCCATAACTTTACGGTGCATTGATAGATTCTATTCGTAAGTGCCTTATTTTTTTTAACATAGACAATCCAAAAGAAATTATTATGATTTTATTGGAGCAAGAATAAATTTGGCGTTATTATTTCGTCCAAAAATTCGACGTTTTTAGAATAGGATTAGAAGTGATTGTTGGCGACAAACCGATACCTTTATACTAATAGTTGGTTTGCTGCATGAAACTACTCAATGTATCAGAAAAATGATAAAATTGTGTACATTGACAATACAATAATGTTTCACTGAATCAGCTTTGCATTCTGGAAATACGAAATCAAAAGTTGGTATATATTCAATCATCCACAATTTGTTCAATGTTGCTTTTTAATTCAGATGGCCAAGATACGTAAGACAAAAATAGTGTCATTGATTATACATTTTGGCTGTAAACTTAACTGTAGTATGACTTAGCAAAAAAAGTTTTAGTTTGTTAAAAAGAAATTGACTTCTTCCATCATGCACTCTGAGTAAAATAGAGTGAGTCTGCTGTCGTAAAAACAGCAACACAAAAAAACCATATTATGTTTTGCACGAAACAAGGCTAATGAAAGATTATACTCGTCATAAGTATGCTTACGTAGGTAAAGAGGAGTGCTCTCACAGCAACAACGTTATTTCATTACGCTCGTCACTAATGAAATTAGCGCAATTTCCTTACACAGCAATGACGTTCACACTAAAGTTTGCATACCTAGTTTTTTCATTGGATTATGGCACATTAGCATTTCTTGATATAAAATGGGGTATGTCCCCAGGAAAGACATTTAGACAAAATCCAACATTTATATAATAAATATATTTAATTTTATTATTTAAAGGTAATCGTTAATGTAATGTGCTCTATGAATGAACGAATCATTAGAGCATGTAATTCTGTTTTTCACACAAAATCGAAATTTCGTCATGAATGTTGATTACTTTTTAAAAGGAAGAAACTATTCGTATTACGAATTTTTCAAACGAATAGAAGGCAAAATAAAAAAAAACCTCACAGCTAACAAAATTGAAGGTTCAAATTATAGCTATGTTGCATTTTTCCAGTGGAGTCAGTTTTCTTCTGGGCCGACGCGACGATCATAGATAAAACAAACTGAAAATCCTGCTTAAACTGATGCAGCTTGCAACATGAAAATATCTAGGTAAAGTAGGGATACCTGATACAGTGTGATATTTTAGAAACTTTGATGAGGGCTTGAATTAAATTCTCTTATCTATATTTAATCTTAAAGCTCAGTGTTTTCCCTCCAAATTTAAATTCAAATCGAGTGAATATACCCTAGCATAAATAAAAGCATCATGTCAATGTCCTGTCGCGGACACTTACTATACTTTAAGCGTTTCCCTGTCTGTACACATAAGAAAAAAACAACAAAAACAACAAAAACAACAACAACAAGAATTAATATACAAGAAACAACAACAACCAACCAAAACAAAACCTAAAAATAATAACAAGAAAAACTCCAACGTCGTCGTCGTCGTCGCGCCAATGAACCTTTATTTTAAAAACAACAAACATCCTTGTGCGTCCGTCTCCCTTCATTCTTTATAGAGGGATTCTCTCTAAAGAGTGGATAGGTTAGGTATACACTACACAGTGTACACGCAAAGCTAAAAATCATGCCCCAACGCTCAGCAGTCTGGTCACAGTCAACGCTTCATTCTCCTTTAAATCTTGGATCTTGGATCTTTTATTTCAGCTTCATTCTTGATTTGCTTAAGTCGCTTTGTCGAACTCCACCAGCTATGGCCACAGTGGAATATTTAACAAAAAAAAATGTTATTAATTTCCTATAAATATGTTTCATTTAGACCCACAGTATTTCAGTGTGCGATAACCTGTGATTGGAGTCAAATAGATCTTTATTGCTACTCTAATAAAAGCTCGTAGGAGCAATGGGTTGACAACAAAACAAAAATAATAAAAGCTATTGAGTTTTAACTCGAAAGGCGGGCTTATGACGAATTATATAAAAAATATGTCAATAGTAATTCCCTTTTTCCCCTGATGCGATTTTTTACCAAGAAACTGAAACGCAAACGTATTGCAATCGCTTTGAAAATTAAAGTTTTCGTGAAAATTTTAAAGAAATACAGCCGTTTAGTAGAAGGTACTATCTAAGGATAGATTAGGTAAAATAAGAATTCTATTTTTTTCTCTAGACAGAAAACTAGGGAGAATTTATTAACAATGTACATTTTGTGACTTTTTTCCCATCATAGAAATAGATCAAGATCTTTATCGTTAAACAAGAACATTTGGCATGTTTTTTTAGTTAAATAATCCACTGTAGAGTGTCACCGCCAAGCACCAAATAGTATGAATGCAGTTATAACCATACAGCAAACAGCTAGAAAGACGTTACAATTTCCTCCTCAAAAGTGCCAATGCTAATGGAATTCACCGGTCGGACGTTGGAGTTGTTTTGGTTCTGGATGCGCTTCTTATTCGCGTCTCATAACTGCCCCTACTGCTTCACGGCGCGGACCAGACCCGCACTTCACCATCAGCATTGATGTTGTTTTGATTCTGCCATTGGCCTTCTTTACTATAAGTATATGTAAGTATGTTTGTAGATACAAACTGCACCGCAAAACACAAACACCAACCTACTCTGAGCGTCTCGTGCGGTGGTGGCAGTAACGGCGCGCAGCGGTGGCGGCGGCGGGTAAAGCGAAACGAACGAGGGGGGGGGGGGGGCAGGCGGTAAGCGCGGCATAAAAATATGCTTATAAACACAGATTCAGTCTAAACTGAAAGCATACACCCAACACACGCAGACAGAAAAAGAAGAAGAACCTTTCAGTCTTGAAAATGCAATCCACATAATAAATGATCAAAACAAAAAATAATACATAAAAAGAAGAACGAGTCAAAAGCAGAAGACAACACAAGCAAAAACAAAACAAAAAACGAGGATCGATATTATTTGTTTATGGTGGTTGGCTCCAGCAGAAGCTAATCACACCAACTTCACCTAAAGCACTCCTTCTAAAGGAAAGGCAAGAGTCTATTACTATTACAAAAGGCAGCGAACTATTAATACTTGTAGCCAGGGCTTACACTGGATGTAATTGCTATTGCTCCAGGCGAAGTTATTTACCGCGCTGAAGAGGTATGTGTAATAATAGATTTATTTGCGTGGGTACAACAAATATTTTCAAAAGCATAAGTACATAAGTAAGAATGCAACACCTTTTTTCAGAATATACAAATCATAATAGGTTATTGGTTTTATTCTATATCGCTTGACTTAGTTTTTTCTAACAATTACTAACATGAGTTTGAATTAGCAAAAAACTGTTAAAACCTGGCAAAAGTCATATTTTTTTATTAAGTTTCGCTGCTTTTAATTATTTTAATTGGAAAAATTTTCACAAGCTTGTGTATAACAATTCTTTCGCCATTTTTTATCAAAACAGTAGGAGCAAAATAAGATGGTCCTTAAAAGTTCTTAGCATTTATATGATTGTTTGATGTGAATCGTTACATTTTTTTTAAGAAATTGTGCTGAATTTTTAGATAACTGGTTTCCAACTTTAACAAAGGCATTTTGAAAATATCGAGTTTAAACTATTTTTATTTTCTTATGCACAATTGACGCAATGTAATACTTTTAAAACTTTGAATTTAAGCATATACATAAATCTGTTTTTAAAAACAAGCTCAAATTTTCAAAAACTCGAAAACAAAAATTTAAGAAATAATGTTTCGTTAAGATTATTATAACAAGTATAAATATTTTATAAATGAAAGAAGTTTCTTCAGGAAACACTGCTTTAAACCAAATTGAATTGATTTTTAAAAATGATGATGATTTACGTGGTTGATGTAATTAAATAAATAAAATCCTGTGGACTAAGGGCAAATTCCCTGACTATAAGTTGTTGACAATCTAGAAATGCATATCTCTTTTAATACATATAAATGTAATAATAAGATACACATATATATACAAAAATGTATGCTTACATATAAATATACATACTCTTATACGTACAAAAGTACTATTTTAACATTTATTTGATGCTACGAACGACCCGACGACGGACGGACGGACGTTGAGACGACACCCAAGAAGTTAGTAAATACGTATGTGTTCCGCCAATATTGCAAAACAAACCTCGAAAACAACTTTTGAAAGAATGCAGTTAAGAATGAAGCTCCAGCGAGTGCAAAGCAAGCATTAAACGAGACACATGTATCATTACTATACATTTCAGACATTCCGAGGGTATCGGAAAGAAGTCCCCTCTATATACCTACGTCCATCTTCCTGCTTCTCCATATATTGGTGGCATTCTTTAGACTTCCTTTTATATTGGGGACGACTAAGAGCATTTTATGAATTGTATGACGGTGTTGCCACTTTAAGATTATATTATGGGTTCGATGCAGTTGTATAGTGAGAGAAGACAAAAATAAAAATAAAAATTAGAATTTTTTAGAAACATTTTAGTGAGATTAAGGGCCAGCTTCATTACAGCTTTTTCTTTAATCAGTAATTGTTGCAACTGGTAAATCATTGAATGTTTTTCTGGAAAAACATTTTAATCAAACAAGTTCATTATCAAAATCAGCCGATTTCATTCAAACGTATATTTTGTAAAAAACGGGTCCTTATAAGCACCATAAGTAAAGCATTTAATGATTTAAGAAAAATAAATAAACGAGAAGTCCAGTACTGTACAAAATTAAATTTTAATAAGCTTATAATGGTATACTACGGCGTATACGTACTTTTTTATTTTAATTTTCCATACGTTTTCTTAAATTTTTCTATGCGGTTTATTAAACAAATTTTTTTCCGTTTGTTTTAATTAATACACACGCCAATGTAGATTTAAGCGTTCTCCTAACCGTACTTAATTCCCATATACTTGTCAAAAACTCATAGATTTCAGTCAAAGCCTTCTCCGAAGGATACAAATTTGTGGTGTTTAGTATTTAGTATTTTTAAGGTAAATGCATTTAGATTTGTATTTAAAAGATGGAAAATCTCTTTCAAAAATTAGAGAATTATTTATTTTCAATGCAAATTTGTACCAAATTTTAAGCAAGGCGGTCATGTCGTTTAGGGTCTAGATCGATGTAAAGTGTGCGTCAGAAAGGAATTTGTATATGGAGTTATCATGTTTATACCAATACCAAAAATGGCTTTTGAAAAGTAGAAAAGTGAAATAAATAAGGGCTGCCACTGAGACAAAAAAGGGATTGAAAAAGTGACGATTTAATCTAATATCTGTGGTTCTGTACGATTTTAAAACGCTTTCCTAAATACAAGGAATTGTATATCTGGCGCTTGTGTAGAGTAAAGAAAAACTGAATAGGCCTTTTGAAAAAAAAAATTGATTTAGATTTGCTGCATGTCCAAACAGTGGCGACCCTGATTTTGAGATAATTCTTGTTGTGCCTATATCATAATGTTGTTGATAAAATTGATTAGTTCAGTGCCTTCGTGAGTGCGCTAGCCATAGTATCATACAATTCATACTGCATGGAGTCGGAGTGTCGTATGCTGCATGCACCCAGATGAAATTTTAGGCAGGCAATCAACAACCTTAGCCCGCCCGCATCCGCGATTTATTCCTTCAACACGCGAAAAGAAGCAACAGAGAGAATGACGATAGTAACAACAACGCTTCTTTATCCATAATGTTATAAGTTTGTTGTTGCTGAGACTTTGTGTACTGATTTGCATTGCAACATCTTCAACGTGCATTTTCGGTTTCTGTTTCTGTTTGTGTCTGTTTCTGTTTGTTTGTCGTTTTGCGCGAGGCTTGAATATGAGCGAGTTTATGCGCGAGGTGCGGTTGGGCGGGCTTGTTTTCTTGGAAGTAATTTTTTAGCACGTTTTTTTTGTTTTTTTAATTAAGAGGGTCATATATCCTCAGTTGCCACCGAGACACCGCCCGCCACCGCCACCACAGCCTTACCATTCCATTGGGATTGGGAGCACACGTGCAGATAGACTTATCGCCATAGGTTTCAGGTTGACTTTGCTTCTCGCACTCTTTATGTTGCAGAATGGCGAGGAATGTGTTTATGCGATGTGGTTTAGTTTTTTTTTTTTTTAATTTTCATTTGTGTTCGCAGAAATTCCAAGGATGTAGATGCAGGAGCGGATATTGAACTCAATCTGTCTTATCCCAATATAGGAAGTGAGTAGGATTAGAGATAGAAAATATTATTGGTCTTAAGAACTCTGATAAGGAGTCAGCTAATTATATGAATATGTTTATAAATGAAAACAAGTTTTGCATTAAAGGCCATTGAATTCATTTTATTTAAGAGAATATTGACGCCTATCAAGATTCTTTATGATTTCCAATTCATTTTTTCATTCAAACAGAGAAAGAAATTATTTTTAAAGAAGTTAAAATGAGATCTAAATTATTATTTAATTTTGTATCATCTTTTAAGAGGTTTGATTTAATTGAGACAAAATAGTCCAGTATTCATTTTAAGGTATTGTTCAATATACCTAGACGCGCGCCGGAACCTATCAAATGTTTGTTTTGGAAGACATGATGTCATTCAATTTACTAAATGTTTACTAGTTATTTACGTCTGCAAAAGATAGTTAGATTTTGTTTAAAGACAAAAATTAAATTTGCAATGGAAATGGATAAAAGGCGTTTACTATTTTCATATTTCACAGAGTAAAATGGATTATAATCTCTTATCGGCTGTCTAAATAGTAATAGTAGTAGTAGCGATTTAAGAAAAGTTGATATTGGTTCAATATTATGATTTTGGTAAGAAAAAAGTATTTAAAAGTTAAAATATAAGGCTCAACTTTCCTTTACGGTAGCACAATTTTCCACACGCGAATACTTTTATTCGATAGGTTTTTCACTCAAAGTAATAAATATCACAATTTTAATGTGAGGAAACTTTTATTTATATTTAAAATTAATTTTTAAAGTTTTAATTTTTCATACAAAAAGTATGCAATTGACGATCAAGAAGAACGGCGTTTGTTTGTTTTGTTAGTTATACACACATAGATGGTAAGTGTTGTGATATGTACATTTTTTTGGGATTTTTCTGTAATATTTTGATTTATGAGAGAAATTGTTTATTTTTGTGTTAAATTTAAATCCTTAAACCTGCGAAGCGGGCCACCCAAAGTACAGTTTACTACAAAAAACTTTGATAACAGATCGACTGACAACATAGGTGCCTGCCAGACGACTGAGCATACCCTAAGCGGAGCGACGGAGTCGCGTGAGCGGGACAGAGGACCCGAAAAGGGAGTTAAAATCCCTAAACACGCGAAGCGGGTCACCCAAGGTACTGTTTACTACAAAACACTTTGGTAACAGGTCGACTGACAACATAGGCACCTGCCAGACGACTGAGCATACCCTAAGCGGAGCGACGGAATCGCGTAAGTGGGACAGAGGACCCGAAAAGGGAGTTAAAATCCTTGAACCCGCGAAGCGGGCCACCCAGAGTACTTTTAGTAGTAGTATAACTGTCAAAATAATTGTAGAATTTTTTTATTTAGTGGCCGCAGATTTCATGTATATTGCATGCAATTTTTTAACTTTAAATGTTTATTAAATATTGAAATAAAAGTTTGTTCATATTAAAATTGTTGAATTATATTATTTAATCTACCCAAAAAAGTATTCGCGTGTGAAAATGTGTGCTATCTTAAGGGAAACTTGAGTAGGTAGTGTGAAAAAAGTGCCAAAATAAAATAATTAAAACATTTTTTAATCATATTTAGGGGTGTTTCCTCACCGTAATATTTTAAAGCTATTTGTATAGAGACCCGTAGCTCACTGTAAAAAAAATCGAAATTCTAGGCGTGCTACCGTAATGGAAAGTCGCCCCATATATAATTTATTACTATAATTCGACTTATTAAAACAAAATTATATTAAAAAAAATCCAAAACAAGATGTTCAAAAATGTTTATATTAGCCGTGTTTTTTGAGAGAGTGTATAGCAACTCAGCAAACATTTTATACGCAAAACAATAACAAATAAAATTTTTATAATGAATTTTGTTTGTGTTTTCCGTGTAAAAAATTTGCTGAGTTAATTACAATCTCTCATAAAACATGGCTATTATGCGAACTTGTCAAAATGTTTAAGGTTTTTCTGTGAAATATTGGTAGTTGGTGCAACAGTTAACGAGAAATTTGAAAATTAAAAATTTGGAGCCAAAAAAAAAAAAAAATCAATTTCTCTTTAAGACATCCCCTTGAAACCTTAAGTCCAGAGTTTGAAGAAACTCACTAGTTTAGGGTCAGACTGACAGACAAACAAAAATGTTCGAATCGATATTTTTCGCATTCTCATTCATCGTAACATTAGATAAAATTAACATCTTCGATTTTCTTTACGAATCCAAAACCTGCCGATTGGTACTTACTTATATAGCAAAAATAAGCCAAATTGGTATGAACAAGTTTTTAAGTAATCAAGTTAGTACCAAACTGCATTCATATTTAGAATATAGAAGTACTGACAAAAGCGCTTACACGTGTGAGACCAACTAAGCGACAACAAATACAAATATTATTTTTTAAATTCAATGAGAAAAAAGGTGCGTATACGCCCTAGTGTACCTCTGTATTGTTTCAATTTTAGAAAGAATAAATCATGTTTACGGCATTATTTTGTGGTTTGTTCATTTCTGTAGAAATAATCCATTTATTCTTCAACTTTTTTGACACTAAACAAACATACAATGCATTAATTTAAATATGAATCAGTTTGCTTTAAATAAATAAAGAATATGGCGCAAAATTGTGAATAATTAAAACCAGCTCTAAATCACTTTTAAAATGGGAGTCGGCTCTTAAAACTCTTTTTAAAGCGAGAGTCAACTCTTCGATAAACGACATAAAGTATAGTTTAACGTTAATCCACTCTTCTAAAGTAGCAAATCGCTTGTTTAGTTAGTTAGTTAGATTTGTGTCACTTACGAGCTAGCTAAATCAACAAGGAAGGACGTTTATTGAAGGGTTAAATAAGAAAAGTTTAACGTTTTTAAAATTATGAAATACTAAGACGAGGGCTCACAACTAATCGACAACGTTAACTATAGCCGGTTTAATTCCTTAAACGAACAATGTTTAAAATTATTCGCCTATGTTTTTAAATTTTCAAATTTATTGTTTTTCAATAAACCAACAATTGAATATGAGTTTTTTTTTTCTTAAAAATATAGACATTTTTCTCAGGACTTTAATAAGCTATAGTATAAGTAAAGACGTCTGTACAAAATTGGCGTATATGTATTTTAAATTAAGAGATTATTTAATTTTCCTACAGAGAAGTAATTTTGTAAACAATTTCCCAACTGACATTTTTTTTTTTTTAATTAAGCGCGCACTAAAGGGGTTTTTACTACCCTTAAAATGTTTAAACACAGTGCGAGCGTTAAGAAAAAAGGGAACGACTTAAGAGGAGATGCCGGTGCAAATTGATTTTGGACCTTTGATTATCAAAATGGCAGGGAAAAATAGTGCCGGGTAAAGCATTCCACATTCTTGTAGTGCGACTAAAGTATGATTAATGACTAAAGGCATGATTTAGTGTTAAAGCTGTTGGGATGGTTTTTAATTTGATACTTAGTCTCACACGCAGTTATTTCAATGAACATTTTTTTCAAGAACCAGATTTACAGCGCACATTAACCGAAAAAAGTTGCAATTAAGTTTTTTAAATTGATACGATATAGAAAATTTCGCTATCTAATACAACTAATTCAGGCAAGTGCGCAGTGCATAATGGATCTTTTATATCCTTTAATCTTAGATTGCGCACTTAAGTGGCAATCATGTGACTGATGAATTGGCCCTAAACATCTATTTTAATAAGATTTTTTGCAAACCACGGTTAATACAGCTTTTCATATTGGTTTTCCTGGTTTTTAGTTCATCAAATACCGATCTTGACTAAGCAAAAGTAAACTGAATGCCTGGAAAATACATGACTTCCACATACCAGATACTTCAGAATAGGTAATTTACAAATCAAACATAATTTGGAAAATGGAAAGCATATTAATGAGTTAACCTCCGAAAAACTAAAAAGATTCTTTTCAGGGCTACTGCCTCTTGCGAGGAACTGACAAAACCTCCAAGAGTATCACTTATCACGAATAAGTGCTTCTCGTCTAGCCGCTCGGATTCGGCATAAAATTGTAGGTCCCTTCCATTCCTGTCGAAAGGCGCACACAGGAATTGTTGCGAGTTGTTAGTCACTAGGCTCTGGTTCTTCATGAGCCGTTGTGCCACCCGATTTATTTTTTTTTTTATATTAATGAGTTAAGTGTGCACCTTCCTTACCTATATACATACATTATATGATGACTGAAGAGCAAACTTATAGTTATTAAATTATCAATAAATTAATATAAAGGCAACATTTTTTCTTCCTTTATGATTTTAAAAAATTGAAAAAAAAAAAAAAAAACTTTTGAAGCAATACAAATTGGCGCCATCTGATTAACTTCATCGACAAAATGGCGCAGACATTTTTCATTTCGTATTAAGGCTATACATACAATGCACGACGATTAGGAGAGGACAGAAAAAATAGTAGTGAATCATGTTTATAATGCTGACGAGCATACACAATTTAGTGAGCAAAATCTCCAACAAAGTTCCAAGAAATATATATGCCAGAAATTTAATCAAAACCAAATTCCAGCATGGAAAAAAACGGATAAAAAATATCAGTTAAATACACTCACAAGAGTACAATTTATAAGATAGTGTTTCTTTGTCATACGAGCACACATCCCAAAGGGCAAAAATACAAACATCAATAAGGCAGCACAGCACAAAAGAATCCGAAACTCTACAACAAAATCCATGGAAGTACCTATGTAGATTTAGGAAAGATGTGAGGGAGGAGAAGGAGGAGACATAGTAAAAAAAACGACAATTGCAAACTTATACTGGTGGATGCGTCTTGCGAACAAATAAAACAGGCAAAAGATAGAATCGGAAAGAGCCGTGTGCTTTCGATCCGGACGCGGTCTAAGGTATAGGGAATAAGATATCCTACAAATTCTACAAATCTACCCCAAGACATTGAAAGTTTTGTGAAAGAGTGAAAATATATCCTAAAAATAAGTTGCAAAACCGATGCCTCTACTCTCCTTACACAGTTATGGATTTTCTTTTCTTTTTAGTGTATACAGGCAAATAAAAATAAACAGGCGAGCATAATCGGGAAATGCAACGCGATTCAGGAAAATACAGCTCTAATCGGTCATACCGCACTATGTATAGCGTCAGCAGAAGCGATCAGTATCGTCAGCATCTTCGCTCCCTATATATTGAGGATTTTGGTGTTTTATCTTCTTAGCTACATAATACACTATCTAACTATACAGTACAAGATCGCTATGGCTTAAGTCAACATAAGATTGCTTTTTTGTACATGCATGTACAAGAACGTACATGTACATATATACTAGTATGTATATCTGATACAAAATTGTATGGCACGTAAAAAACAAAAAGTTTAGAAGCGGTGATCAATAAATAATGTTATTTAAATTCCAAAAATATTTTATCAATTGATTTTTAAAAAGTCTTTAGCCAGCTCAGCAAATTTGTACAATCAATTAATAACAAACAAAATGATTAAAAATTCATATTAGTTTGCTTACATAACAAAAAGTAAACAAAAAAACTTGGTTGTTACTTACGTGTAAAAACTTGCTGAGCTTGCTATACACTTTTGAACAAAAACGCATAAAGCTACATATGTAGTTATACAGACACGTTGAAAGAACGTTTTTATTCTATTTAAACTGCACAATTGTGAGAATTTTCAATATCGGTTTTACTGTATCTGTAGTCCTAAGATATAATTCAAAATTACCATCCAAGATGATCACTGAATGGATAAAAGTATACGTTGGTTTGTTGAAATAATGGATAGAAGAGAAGTGAAATCCAGTGAAATTCGTTTGCTATAATCGGGAAATCTTATGTGTGTCCCAATTAGAGAGGTTCTACTGTATACTTTCTTGTAACAGTTCCTTGTTCTTGCCAAGCTAAATTTTTATGAATGAACGTGTATTTTTTTGAAGTTGCTTTATACACGCTTTGTGCATATATTCTTCGTCATCATCGTTTTGTCGTATTTAAATGTAAAGTCTTGTTTTTTTGTTGTGTTGTATTATTACTCGAATTGACCAAAGATTTCTTTCTCACTCTCTCGCGTGCTTGTGTTATCTTCTTAAAAAGGAATCATTATGAGCACCACTGAAAACAAAATTGTGAATGGGGCGCCCGTTTAAGTTTCCGGACGTCATATTTATTATTATTATTTTTTTTTTACTTTTATTTTCTGCTTATTTTAGCAGGAAGAAACGTTATCAGAACGATGTTATTTTTTTTTTCCAAAGTTGTTATTATTAACACACGATTTTATATTTAGTTCAATATTTGAACGAATTATCTGATGGATTGAAGGGTCTCCCCTTTGAGAGGCAACGCATTGACTCTGTTGAAAGTGCATTTAGAAATAAAGTATATCACGCACTCTGGCATTTCCGTTTCATTAGTGTCATCCTCGAGTGATAGCGTGTATTGTGTGGTGGGATTCATTCATAGAACTATATATATAATTGCAAAATTCTCAAAGAATTAAGGTTGGTTTGCTTAGGTTTTTTAAATCTTAAAGAATCGAATGATTGATATAGGTATGGCTTGATACGAGTAGAAAAATGTCTACACAAAATTGTAGCTTATCTAACAACTTGACAAATTGAGCAAATAAGAAAGGCAGGCGACTGATTCGGGGACAAGAAGATATCACAGTGGTGCGTTCTTTTTTTTAACCATAGTTAACTATGGTTGTTATGTCAAAAAAAATTGTTGAAGTGTCATTGTTAGAATTAGTTGGAAATTGTTACATTTCGTTTAGAAACGATTTATTGTTAGATATTGTTGATCTGTCAAACGAACACTTTGGAAAACTTTATTTCATCGTTAATTACCATAAAATCATGTTATTTTTCTACAATATACTCTCCTTTTTCATTAAAAATGGTAGAAAATTAAATTTTAATTCATTTCACTTCACCAAAAGCTTTGTTTTGATTCTTCAATTTTTATTTTTTGTAAACAAACCTTCTCACATGTGCTTTGTCAGATCAACACTTTCAACTCATATCATGGAGATGAGTTGGAAATAGTTACGAATTGTAACTATTTGACACTAATAAACTGAATTTAAGAACGATGTGATGACGTCATATAGTTACAAATCGTAACTATTTTGTAATAAAGGAACGACCATTGTTAACACTATATTTAACCATAGTTAACTATGGTTAATAAAAGAACGCACCACAGCTACATACATATGTCATACAATATAAATAACAAAGTTTCGCAATCGTAGATCTTCCATATTTATAATAAAAAAGTTGTTGGGATTCAAAGCGACAATGGAATTTTATGAGATTATTTTTCTATAGATTTCAGATCGAGATTTTATTCCACCTTAAATTGCGTTAACAAATTTTACAGAAGAATATTTATACAGCTTATAAAGGGTATTTTCAATAGGGACGGGTTGATTTTGACAGCTCGCGGCGGCCATATTGTTTCTTTTATTTTTGTCAAAATATCGTGTTTTAATCAGTTACTAAAGACAAATCATAATAGTAAGTTACAGCGTCGAGCAACACGTGCAAATGATAAAACTTTATTATCAAAATGGGTTGGAAGTTGATCCCAATTTTGGTCGATAAGGCCCATTTTTGGATGAGTAAGCAAAATTGCCGGATTTGGGACGACACCAATCCACGCGAGATTCACGAGGTGTCAATGCATCCAAATAAAGTTACTGTTTAGTGTGGATTTTAGGCTTGAGGCGTCATCGGTCCGTACTTCTTCGAAAATGATGATCACCATCAACGGCGATCGCTATAGGTAGATGATCACCAACAACTTTTTGTAGCCTGAATTGGATGATATGGACACCGAAGACATATGTTTTCAACAGGATGGCGCTACGTGCCACACAGCTCAAGAAACAATCGATATTCTGCACGAGCGGTTTCATGGCATATTTATCTCACGCCGAGGCGACGTGAAATGGCCACCAAGATCATGTGATTTGACCCCTTTGGACTTTTTATTGTGGGGCTTTCTTAAGTTCTATGTGAATAAGCTGCAAACCACCGCGGCCCTCAAAGATAACATAATCTGTGCCATCGGTCAAATTCATCCTAAATTATTGCGACTAAGTCATCGAAAGCTGGACCTTTCGAATCCGCGCCACCCAGCGAAGCCGCGGCGCCCATTTGAACGATGTTATATTTCACACATAATGTCATTGATAGGGCTCTTAAATAAAGATAAAACCTTATTGATATCTCATACACAACTTGTTTTATTCAATTTTAAAATCGACCCACCCGTAAAAATTGAATTTGGAATGCATATGTGTAAATTCCACTTTTACTTTATTGTTTCATTGACCCTTGATTAAGTTTTTTTTATATTTTGAGTAGTAGGCGACGTGTTTTGGATGTTAGATCCTTGGATATAAACCTGATATGAACAGCTGGTAAACTACAACGGATGGAATACGGGCCTTACCCAATGATCCCCGAATAAGATTTATTAGAGTTGAGATTTCGAAAAATGCAAGTGCATACATTGATGAGCCCATCGCAAAACGCATTTCTAGAGTCTTTGTCACTTTCAATTGAATTATATTTATTTACTCCACCTAAAACAGAAGTAATTTTACTCTCTAAATTACTTTATCTTCGTTATTGAAAAAAAACGACAACTGGAAAGATATTTTTACCGTATTACGTATACGGTATTTATTTAAGATTTAGTGTTTCCGGAATAAGGTTAATTTTATTGTATTAATGTTATTAAGCCTCCAAAACATTCCGATTAAAACTCATAAGTTTATTTTTGCTGGGATCTATATATTTCGGCACTAAGTTCCATCATCAGGAGCTAACAATAAAAAGCAAGAAAAACATTTTTATAAGTAATATAAAATTTAACAATAAATATTAAAAAGATAAAATGGTATACAGTGTACCTAGTATATATAGAAACCAGTGAAAAAAGTTTCGAATTTCTTTGCCAATATGAAACATAAACTGCCTCTGACACAGAACTCAGGTGTTGTTTATAGCGTTCCAAAAAATACATCGGTGAAACTATTCAAAAATTGTGCAAAAGACTTCAACAACACTCAAATGAATGTGATAAGGTTGACTCGGGCACCGCTTATTTGAAAAGTATTGTAGCACTGGCTAACCGTAAACACCATACTTCTGATAATACTGAAATATTAAAATTTGAACGCAATAAATTCAAGTTACAAGTTCACGAGGTAAACCAAATAGTTAAATTTGAAGAAGATGAATGTAATTTTAAAACGGACAAAAAAGATTACACAAATATATACGTCAATCTCATCTCATATGCTAATGGAAAAAATTCACAACGAGCCTAACATCTTGTAAACACAAACAAAAGATCGCAACGAGACACAACCGTGTAAACGCTGCACAGCATAATCAGTGCTGACTTCTACCTTGTGTTATTGTCTTTAATGTTTTGAAGCATTCATTGACAGATGCGAAAGTCATTGTCAAAAATAATTTAAGTTTGTGATAACTATATACTAGGTACACTGTATACAATTTTATCTTTTAATTATTTATTGTTAAATTTTATATTACTTATAATGTTTTTCTTGCTTTTTATTGGTAGATCCTGATGATGGCACTTAGTGCCGAAATATATAGATCTCAGCAAAAATAAAGTTATGAGTTTTAATCGGAACGTTTTGGAGGCTAAACAACATTAATACAATAAGTATACGGTATTGTGCAAAATATCGAATTTACACTGTTTTTCAAGTTGTTCAAATAAGCGGTTCATGTGGTGTAATCCACTATACATGGTGAAGTTATTGTTTCCCACATACCGAATGAATTTGCGATTTGGTAAATTTCTATTCGAAAAATCCCGCTGTGTGAACACAGCTTTAGTTTTTAGTTTTTAGTGTTTTGTTTTCATTTGACTAATATGTAGATGTAGATATACAACTAAGGTTGCACACTTTTGTGTCATTGCGAATAGAATAGATTGTCCTCGTATACCTTAGGTATTTCACCTTTCAAATACAATCCATGTTTAAAAAAAAAATATTCCAGTATTCACTTGAATTTCACTTAAGGATTTCAAACATCAAGATTCATATGTATATGTATAACGGATATAATTAAATGTATGTACAAACATAAGATAGATAAGGCCAACCTGGTAATCTATATAAGTTTTATAGTTTCTTACCTACCTAAATACTAAGGTTTTTATTTTTTGGAAGGAATCTTTTATGACCCAAATAAAGATTCCTAACTCAAGTCCAGTAGGTAGGTATGTTTGTGCTACATACGTTATTGTTTTAGTTGAAAATGATTATGCAGATAGATAATTTTTTGACAAAACTGTCAATATGGTTTGAAACTCAGGTAGTTTAAACCTACCTGAGTTTCCTGAACGTGAAATATAAACCAATGAAAATTGTTTATGTTAAAGATGGAATGTATGGAAATTGTGATTAAGGTACCTACAAATTTATAAGGTGTTATTTCTGGAAAAAACCCAGGTGCCTCGTTCAAAGCCAATGTATTTTTTGCACAGTTCGCAAAAATGAATTTATTGTTTCTGTTAGTTTAGCAGAAAATGCGTTTTAAAATGTAAAATCCGATTCTCTGAAATCCTCTGTAGGTTATAAAGAAGCTGCAAATGCTCGTAATAACAGCTGTTAATAAAGGATTTTTTTATAAATTTGAGAGGAATTACCAAATCGAAATGTTCAAGAAGAAGAACACCAAAATATACAAATCAATAAATCGCGCTTTTTGTCAGCTTAATTTTCGTTTATAAAACAGGTAAGTATACACTATAAATATTAAAATATGAGCAATCCTGTGGAATGGTTGGATGTGTAGCAGAAAAAGTCAAGATTGAAAATTGGTCTGATTCTTTAGAAGTAGATCGTATTTTACATTAGAAGCTATACGAAATATTTGGTTGTTTTCACAAAAAAAGTAACATTTATTAATGATTTGAGAAATATTTAATAATCATTCAGAAACAATAAACCAATTTTGTGATGTTTCTAAATGTTTATTTTGGTGTGTACTCTGATAAAACAATCCGGGAATGTTATTCAATGTTCCTCAAACAAAACTTTTCAACTTTATCAAGCTGCAGATTCTTTGCTTTCAAAATATTAACAAAAATATCAAGAAGGTTCTCAGGCAACATTTTAGATTCAGCCTTATCGTCATTTTATTTTTCAAAGAAAACAAATCCGATGGTTTTTATTTTCATTTATTTTGTGAAATAAGGCCTAAGGTATTTCCGCGGGGCTTCCTGCACTGATAAACCTTTTTCAATGATTTATATTATACATAGATGATTCATATGATTGCCAATATGTAAATGTTAAGCATGAATCACCAAAGGATTCAGGTTTTAATTTTTGATTTCATTTCGAATTGTTTGTTGAAACAAAAAAACAGCATCGAAGGTACCTACCTAAACATCAAGTTAACAACATTAAAATTTCATATAAACCTATGCATACCTAATTATTTATTAGAAACACAGAGTGTAGATTAATAAAAAAAAATATAGGTATTTGTGCATCAGCAATACAATATTATGTAGGTACAAATATACCCAGTCCATCTAATTTAAAGAAAAAAGGGAAGCCCACATAAACTAACATACACAATCAACCATAATGTACATACATGCGACCATCTCATTTTTAAGTTTTTTTTTGCATTTGAAAAATGCCGCCCGCATTTCTTTCATGTGTGTTTTTTCTGTTTGTGTTTTATTTTTTGTTTCGTATAACACAAATGCAATCGCGATTATTATTAGATTTGCACGAAAATACACACACATAATATTCAAAGAAGGTATGTGGTGGTATGGTTTTGTTTAATGTGTTTGAAAGCGATCGTCAGAATTGGTACCTTTTTTGAGAAGTGACATTGGAAATAGAAACAATAACACCTACATACAAAGTATGTAAGACTCTTTAATTAAAATAATAATCAACTCACCGAAATCTTGACATTTTGCTGATATTTGTCTTCTGTTTTTAATAAAAATAAGATTCTTCTTCAAAATAAAACTTCTCACAAAATGTGCAAATTTACCACCAACAAATAAATGTCAATGTGTTTTTTTATGACATATGTCAAATAATTGATTTTTATATAAACTTTCTCTTGTTTTGTTAGTTTGTTCACAACCAATTTTGGTATAATATGACAACGACAATAATCACCACCACAAAAAACTAACATAAATCAATTTATGAACTTTTCAACCATTTCTTTTAGGCTCTTTTTACTTGTTTCTTTTTATTTAAGTCAATCTAATTTGTTACGAAATTTCCACATCAAATTGTTTTAGCAAATAGGTATACTCTTAGATGACACTATCGCGAAGAGAAATTTTACTGTACATAATTTTCATTCCCTTTGCACGACAAACTAGTTTTTTTTTTAAATTAGAGATGACACTAGAAAAGGAACTTAATAATTGAATATGATTCACATTCTCTCCTCCCTTTGCGGTTCGGTTATCTATGACGTTATGTGCTCTGCTGAAGAAAATTACGAATCACGATTCACAGCAGTTGTAATACTTATAATACTAGGCAATAGACACGAGAGCAATGTACCTAAACACAATTTATTATTTTTCTCTTCCGTCACACTCGCAGGTAAGAAGGTAATGATATTTTTGTGTGATGTATGGAGAAATAGAGGTAGATAATATTCTTCGAAACTGATTGTAATGCAAAGGTGTAACCCGTCTATGTGTGACAATACAATCAAAAACAGCAAGTCCAAAAATAAATGGATTAGAAAATGAGAATCAAAGAAAATCGAAAGGAAAATTCACTGACACAAAATCATCGGATTAGCAGGCTTATCTCTTATCACTGACAAAAAAAAAAAAAAAAAAAACGCACGACAATAACAATAACAACTGATAAAAAATGGTGGTGGTGACATAAAATTATACTATTTCCGTTTTCCTCCTCAAGCAAAGAAATCTTTTACCGAAGATTCACTTTCCGCGCACAACTGATACCTTCTTCCACAAATAAGCCAAACTAAAAAAAAGATGCGTGATCTATTCTCGATTCGACTCGATCGCAACGCGTAATACTCTTGTTGCCCGTAAGCTTTAGTAGTCTGGCCTGTGCATTAAATATGTATTTCTAGGGACAAACACACAAAAACAAAAAAAAAAAAACAAGTTAAAAAAATAGTGTCGCGATATTTCGCACACAGATAAAAAAACAAACGATACTCTCCCCGTGTACCTATGTACATCAAAATCCGAAATTATTTTTTTCCGGTTTAATTTCATTAAATAAGAAAAACTGTGTCAATTTTTTGTCTGTCATAGAACTTGTTTTGTCTTTTGGACAAGATGTCGAAAATGTCTGTCAATAAATATATATATAATAGTAATAAATAAAATAAAAATTGGATCCGGAAGCTCGAGGGCAACCAGAAAGTTAAAAGACTACCACACAAAAAGTGTGTTTTTTTGTTGTTGCTAATCATAAGCGCAACAAACAAGTATAGAACAATGTTTTCCCACCCCCGTCGTTGCTTTAAATATTGTTTCGATCGAGCCAATATGTAAACAAAAGAAAAAACGAAATAAATATTAACACGCTGGCGCTGTGTGTCTGCCTTATCCCGCGATTAACGAAAAATAAGCTACCACCGACTTTAGTTGGGGAACTAAACTTAACTAAAAGTTGATTCAAATGCCAACAAAGAAGTGACCGACCGATATGTTTCGCAACAAACAAATCTCCGCCGCAACAGTTTCCGAAAAGCATAAAATCAACCGAAGAAAAACTTTCAAATATTCGGCAAAGCAGAGAAACAAAAGGTTCAAAAGAAACTAAAGATAAACAATGTTTTTACGAATGGAAAATGAAGACAGCAGCGGCAAAAATGATGTTTAAAAGAATGTTTAAAGATTTGTTGATAAGGTTGTTAGTGGTTCATTGAAAGGGGATGGAAACGTAGACGACCAGAACTTTACTTTTATCAAGAGTCCAGAGAATAATGTTTGGCAGCTAACTTTAAACTGCTAGTGTAGCAAGGTGTTTTTAAGAGATTACATATTGAATCAACTTTCTTGAGACTCTATAAACATTTTGATGAAAGAGTCAACGAATTTAAAGAGAAATTCACAGTGTTCCCACTTACGTTTCAATCATTAACATAACATAAGTTATATATTATTTCGGTCGTACTTGTATATTAACAAAAAACTTCCGATAGTACAAGAAGTATGACAAATAGTGAATCTTTTCAAAACAAATTAATTAAGTTCATAAGTAAAAAGCTATTTATTTGATGTCATTTTAGGTTTTAAGTACGGTGGTTAACAGTGCTATCGTGGGGGAAACATGTTGTTAACACACATCTGTTTACATGCTATTGCGCGATATACTCGATTACCAACATAATCTACATATCTAGAGAATTTCTAAAGTTATGCAGAATGTTGAAATTTGATACAAAATAATAACAATTGCATTATTTTTAAGTGTTTTCGGTAAAATACAACAAGGGTTTATAGTGGGTTGGCTTTGATTAAATAAATTTGAAAATTTAATTTCGAAAGTCTAATATGAGGTATCGATATTGTACGAGATACAAGTAATGCGAATATTTCTTATATCTATTCCTGCTGATTTATCGAGGTGAGCAAAATGGGATACGTACTAATCATGGATAAAAAAAGTCAAAATTTAAAAGTCGACATTTTTGTATCAAGATTATGAAAGTCGATCTTAATGAGTCGATATTTTAAAAGTCGACTTATCGTAACGAATACGAGCTAAACAGTAGCATTTACTTGTGCAAGTTGATTTGTACCCGAGAATGCTAAATAGAAGTATGTACCTATTTAGCATAAGCGAGTAATATATAGTTTTGTCTCCATAATTTGTTTGTTTTTCTTTGGGATTTTTTTTTTAATATCACCCCAAGTCACACTAATATCTAGTCATTCTCATCACACAAATACAATTCGCCATTTCAAAATTTGATATCAAGATTACAAGGCGAGTTTTCCTTATTAGAGATTTGGTTTTTAATTGGTCATTAAAAACCAAATCTCTAATAAGGAAAACTCGCCTTGTGCTGCGGAAATTATTTATATTTATGACAATATTTTATTTAAATAACCCATCAAATCATGTGCACTTTCAGTTTTGATATAATTATCATATGGAATTTTCTTTAAAAGAAATAAATATTTATATTTACAGTGCTTGTCTACTAACTGGACTTTAACTTATTTTAATTTAAAACAATTATTTAAATTTTTAATTTTATAAATAGATACATATCCATTCTCACTTTTCTTTGATAATACAGCCATGCACAATCGAGTTACCAATAAACGCTAATGAGCAACAAATTGTTACCCATTGGGTGGGCGCCTTCGATTGCTTCATCTTATTTATTCCTCCCAATCAAAACGATCGAGATATTTTTTTTTTTTGGTTTAAATAAATGCGCATGCCCATTGCATTTTTCAATACTAAATAAACTACAAACACTTTTAAACAATAACAAATTATTTTTTGTTTGTACGAATTTAAGAGAGCACTTTTTTAAGAGTATTTTCGAGAATACTCGTAAAAATCAAATTATTGGCAAAAGAAACATTTTGTGGAATGAGTTTTGACTTTTGAGATAATGAATAGAAACAAACACCGGATCATCTACGGTAAAATAGACGACCATTTTGAATAATGTTGAAGAAATAACAAAAATGTTTTTCATGCTCTGTCTCTTGTATCAATATAAATGTATATATACAATAAAATTGATGTGTTTCAATTGAAAACATTTTTAAGTTTTTTTTGCTTGGAGAAAATATTCAATACAGTTTATTCCAATAAATTTGCTTCTGCAACATTTTGAAAAGACTCTTATATATAATAAGTCTCAGAGTCTCTGAATAAGAAACAAACAAAATACATAATATCTATGTTCCTGCTCCAGGAACCAATATTTTCAAATAACTACCACCAAATGGCATTTATTTAATTATAAAGAAAATACCTTGCACAATATAATTTGAGTCGTAAATGAATTTTAATTGCATTCATTTCTAAAAAAATCTTTCTAGAAAAAAAGGGCTAAATTCGCAAAGCGCGATGTAGTTCTGTATTTTTGATATGTTGTTGGGGCATGTTAGAGTAGTCTGTAGCTAAGTTTGCAACTTCGAAAAACCTGTGCTTGCTGCAAGAAAAATGCAACAGTGAAAAAAAATATGCAACTTAGGAAAAAACCATCCACTATATTCTTGTTTGTTATAAAATTTTCTACAAGACCACAATAGTTTAAAATTTTTTGAAGTTGCAAACTTAGCTACAGACTACTCTAAAATGCCCCAACAACATATCAAAAACGCAGAACTACATCGCACTTTTCGAATTTATTGTCGAATTTGACTGGGCTATATGTAGTAGGTATCATAACAAAACATGAAACTGAATTTTTCATGAAAAAAAAATTCAATAAAAAGTAAATAATTTGTTGAAAATGATTTGCACTACATTTAACTCCCCTTGAGCAATGACACGGATGGCAAGAAAGTATTCTCATTGGGCTATCTAATTTCCGGGCGGTCCTACCGGTGGTTTCAGGAGGTTCATACAACCACACCGCAGGACCTCTGAACTTCTAGTTTTATGAAACATTTGTAGAAAGACAATTATTGAGTTGCTTGCTTTTCTTTCATGACACGATATTAACTTTTTTGAACGTAAACAATAACCATTTTTGATAACTTCCTGGTAAAGTTTAGTGAATGTGGCTGCGAGAAAGTGTTTCAAAAGACAGGCTATGTAAGTAAGGATAAAAGCAAATGAAGAAGGTTTTCGTGGACGCGATCAAATCTGCAAAGCGATCTAAATCTGCTTCTAGCGAACGATCGTTTTAAAATCTGAAACTCATCAAAATTAGCGAATTAGCCATTATCTCTATCAAAAGCAATCTTGTCAGCTCAATAAATTGTGACGATTTCATTGAAGACGGGAGAGAAAAATAGATTTTTAATAATTACTTCATTGTTATTTTGTATCTTTCAAAAAATTCACAACTCAGAACATTAGTACAGTAACTATATATACTTTCACATATGCGTCAAATCTGGTATTTCTGATTTTTTGCTGAGTTGTTCAGGATATTGGCCTAGTAAATAACCTAAGTTTTCAACCTCGAGCGGCGACCGCTTCATGGTCAAAAATTAGAAAAACCGCGATTTTTTCGCTCTATTTTTAGTTATTGGTAATTTTAGTCCCAAAGAATTAATTTTAAATAAAAGCATTGTTCTTCGAATTCAAAGTTACTTAATTTGCTTCAACTTGAGACCAAAGTCAACTCTGTACACCCCAATGTTTCCAAAATACAGCAATTAAAAATTTAGCGATCAAAAATTTAATATAAAAAGTAGTGTTATCAAACAGTATAATGGAAAATAAACAATGATTGACATAAATGCATCAAAGCACTGGAGCGTGTATATTGGGCCAAAAGAATAGGACAATCATACCGGAAGGGGCAACTATCTAAAAAAAATGACTTAAGGTAGAAACAAAAGTATTGAAAAATAATGGTAACACCCACAATATTCTCCTATAGCTAATCTTAAGCCCAGAAACCCATTCTTGATTTCTCTTTTTCAATAAAGTTTTTTTAATCGATAGTTTTTGAGAAATCAATTTCTCTCAACTATTATAATGAATACCTAATGATGAAACTCCCCCGTGCCTGTTTTCTGTTACTTTATACATAGATACATCAATAAAAGAAACGTCGCATCGAAATTGAATGAAATTTAACGTTAAGGTTTATGCAATTTAAGAAAGAACTAAATATATATTCCTTTGAATTTTGTTCATTCAGTTCTGAAAGCTTTCATTAAGAAAATGTTATGAAGAGGTCACTATCATTTGGGCCTGTTGAACTAATTACGAGTATAACACAATAAATATTTAAAACGAAGTTTTTCGTTGGACCGACGAGATTTAAGCTGGAAATATAAAACATTAAGTTACATAATGTAAAGAATTTCAAAACTTTACAAACAATATTTTTTCAGTGTAGGTACATTTTTCTGTCCAAATAAACGAATTCATAAGAATACCTAGGAACATATCTCTATATATTAATATGTATGAAGAAATAATGTGTATACCTGTGTACTCTTCTGCAAATCACTGTACTTTTAGTAGAGCATTTTGGTATACATACCTATTAACCCGCCACCGGTGACGTCAATTAGACTTACATCATTGGTGACGCCGGTCTCACGCACCAGGGTTTTCAACTTAAGAATTTTCAAATCGTGTTATTGATAGTTAAGTTTTTGTTTTTTATATATGCTCTTTGACATTTAAACAAAGATATTTCATCAATCTTAGCTCATTTATTTCACTGTTAATAATCCATACAAATTTTGGCATAGAGCATTACAAAAAACAGTTTGGAAAACATATTTTTTTTTTAATTAAGAAAAAAATTAAATATCGCATATTCATGTAATAAAATCAGTACTGTTTGTCTTTTGACACTAGGAACTTTCATAAAATATACAAAAACTGACATTTTCGAAATATATATAATATTTATATGTAATTCAACTATGGACTATTTGACTTACATAATCGGTGACACCCGGTCTCACGCACCGGGTTAGTACTAAAAATACTTAACGTGATCGTGTTTAGCCGTTTAAGCGTGAACCGAGGATGGGGGACGTTAAATGCGGCAGCAACTCGAAATCACGACGAAAATCGATGACGGGGGATAAAGTTATTCAAATTTTTAAAAACACCCGGTCTCTCAGACATATAGGTCACCGTTGGCGGGTTGATATAATTTTTTTACGATAAATCATCATTATAATAAAATACCTTTCGTCCTTTGTTTTTATTTAGGACAGCTAATAGTTTTAATTTTGATTAGGTAAATGTGTGTGCATTTCGAGTTCAATTCGATATTTATCTTCAGTAGTAGACACCTCTATGTTTGTGTAATGATTTTTTTTTTTGGTATCAGCTGAACTTTTTGTGTGAAAATGTTTTTGTTGTTACTATTTAAAAAGAAAGGAATTGAACCACTATCTAATAACAAAAACGATAACACATAACTTTAATGTTGATAGAATAAATATACCAGCACCTACATATCTGTAACCCGGGGTTTGGTTAAGACAGGCGAGTAGAACTAGTAGCGTTTATATTTATTGGTGTATCTGAACACGAGAGAGTGTACTTGTAGCAAAAATAGTATAATATTTTTGCCTGCAAATTGCCTGCCAGTTATCCTACTAGCGTATAGTGTTTGCATATTTTCCATATTTCGTGTATTTTTCTATATGAAATATTTTTAAATATGATACTAGTTGACAAAGTGCACAGAAGGCTACTAGTCACACATACATTCATAGAACTAACACTTCGATACAAATTTTACTATAGTTCTCCTCGCTTGTCTAAACCCCGTGTAAATACCTAAATTTTCTTTATCGCTAGGAAAACCTGTATACATTCCGAAATAGAACAAATAATGTCAAAAAACGCGGAAAGCTTACCTCATCCTGCCGCTTGAGTTCACGTTCGAGTAGTTATTATTTTTTCTATATTAAAGTAAAATTGCTTCCTATATGTACATACCATTGTGTGTCTATCACATGCTCAACAACACAATTTTTATAGCAAACGCCAGAAGGTAGTAAGAAGAAAGTAAAAATAAACATGAAATGAACATCATGCGTATGCTTTCTTATATTAAAACTTGTCTGGCATAACCAACCATGGTACTTCCCCAGTCCCGCGGGTGCGTGCACATTTTTGGGGTAATGTGCAACAGCCAAAAATTTTAAAGGGAACCATCAAGCTGTTTTTTTTTTTGTATTTGACTTACTGCAACCTGCCTTTCATGGTAGTTGCGCGCGCGCACCACCTTCGTCGTTGACCAAAAAACCTGAAAGGCACTATTTAAGTAAATGACCGGTGAATTAGGGCATTGAACTTCCGAAAAAATATTGTTATAAAATTTAGCTGAAGAATAAAAAAAAAAAAAAAAAACAACAACAAAACAGCGATGCCGCGCGCCGCTGCTGTTGGGCTTCTTTTCTGTACACCTTCACACTTTAGTATCGTCAAGCATATGCTGTAATTAAAGGGTTTTCTCTTGCAAAATACGAATTATGACTGAAATTTGAATTGATTACTATTATAGTGGTGGTGCTAATGTTGTTCAAATATAAGTACACCACCCTATCCTTCTATTTCTTCTAACTAGTGCCGTGCTATTCAGCTTGTTTTTCAAAAACCTTTATTTAAATTATTAAAAAAATATAAGTTTGACTGGTGAAGATTTATAACAGCTGTACCGAGAGCACTTTTACCTATTAAATGATTTTGAATTTTTTGAATTAGTCCAACAAACTTTTTGCCAAGGAGAAGTATTAAATTGCATGAATTGTTTTTTTTTGCTAGTTCAGATAGAATTGTCGAAAAAATTACATCTGAACTTAGCAATAGTCATCGAAGCAAAAAAAATCCATCACTGTTACGAAATGCAATAAGCGCCATCAATAACATTTCAGCTTTGTGGCAAGCATGCAAAATTAAAACTTTATACTTCAGTTGTTGTTATATTTAAGTGAAAATTGCTTAGTTCAGATGTAGCTTTTTTATCAAATTCTATCTGGACCTGCAAAAACACACGAATAGATATTGTTTAAAAAACGACCAAACGAAATTGATTTTTGACGTGTCTACATATAGCCTCAGGTGTAGCGCTTTGTTTAAAGCTGGATATATTAGCGCTTTTATGCGATTTCCCAGAGGACAAATTTTATTTTTTGTTTCAGCTCATCTACGAGTAAAGCTGCATACGATTCAGGTTTTATCAAAAATTTCTCGACAAAATGGCTCAAACGATTGAAGCAACTTCATGACTTAGGCTGGCCACGAGACGAGACTCTAAGAGACTTTTGCAAGTCTCGTCTAGGTCTCTTTAAAATCGAAAATTTTCAGTCTCGTGTCGGTTTCGTATAATTATGCTTCGTCTGGGTCTCGCCTCCGAAAAATACGATTTCGGGACAACCTGTTGATTATTGGAACGAAATATTTTCGATTATAGTTTGAATATGTGCTGAAGAAAATAAATATTTAACTAAAATTGGATTTTTTAATATAATAGTCTCTCTGTAAATTTCGGTAAAAATGTACAGTCTCGTCTCGGTCTCGTCTCGGTTGCTTAAAAGGCAGTATCGTCTCGTCTCCTCTCGGTCTCGTCATGCGAGACCGAGACTTTTGTCATCTCGTGGCCAACCCTATTCATGACTTCACATAACGCACGTTAATGATAAGGCCAATTTATTTTTCTTCTTCAAATAATACTCAAATATTGCATTCCGAGATTTATTCTTCATCCAATTTTTTTTTCACAAACAAAAAATTATAACAATGCAATTTTTTTAAATCTAAAAATTAAACGATTACATATTCATTATTTTTTTTTTTAAATCATTTCTATTATTTATTTAAGAGCCAATTTTTCAATCAACCGTTGAGCTATCAAAGGAATAAGTACTATAGCAACATGATTTGTTTTTGTTTTATTCGAAGATTAACTACTATCTGAGGTTTAACTTGCCCTAAATAATAAAAATAACAAGTGAGTGATTTCGGAGTTATGTTAACATTATTGCAATGCGAATACACAATTATTTCGGAGGTTCAATGTTAGAATAAATTAAAAAAAAATCATCTACTTTGAATTGACGAAAATTTATTAACAGACTCAATAAAATAAAAAAAAATTGCGTATACGCCCGAGTGTACACCACTGATATTCCTTTTCATAGGGAATACAAGTATGTTCTACTTTGAATGTTCTACTTTGTATTTAGTGCATTGAGGAAAGTGAAATTAAGGTGAACACGTTCATTGATGGCTTACCTTCTTGACATAGCTAGTCAGTTGTACAAACATGGTTCAACTTCAGTTCAAGATTTAAACCTATTTTCACTCATAAGTGAAAATCTTAGATTAAACTAATCAAAAAATCGAAATCCATACCGTTCTTCAAATTTCTTGCGTTTTCGAGCGTCTCATTTCGTCAAGAATTTTGTAGACAGATAGAAATAATTCAAGAAAATCATCTAAGCTTCTAAATAACTCTTATCGAATCATGTTTAATCTCTACAAGGCTATGGATTGGAGCTATTCAGATTCTTTTTTCAAGTATGTACGTCAACATAGTTGATACCTGCTCTATAATAATTATGTGGAATTCGTCTCCATTCGAATAAATCCTGAAAATATACATATAATGTAAGGTCAAATTTTAGTATTTGCCGTTTATGTTTTAATTGTTTATTAAATATAACATATTACGTATACTAGAATTAATAATTCTCTTACTAATTGATGTAATTACTATAGGGCTCAGCTATCAGATTTCAATGCAAATGCATGTTTTTCTCGCAACAATTAGAAGCCCAAGACCAAATTATCTTAACGATCATGAATTTCCTTTAAAATGGCATTCTATCGTTAGTAAATATTTTGCATATTATAGTTATAAATGCATATTTTCAAAATAACTGCATATTTTAAGTGCATATTTTCATATGTTTCAATTAAATGTGTCTGTCTTCGAAAAAAGTCGCTAGAAACGCTAGCGTGACCGTGTAAAATACTAAGTATACATGCGGTATTGAAGTGACCTTCGGCCCTTTCTAAAGAGAGTTGAAATTCCGCTCTGGGACCGGAGTCGAGTCGAAATTTGTGACGAAAAACCTGGGTCGATAGATAATGCAAAAAGTGAATTGATATTCTTTTTTTGTTCATTGTTTTGTTTGGAAAAAAATAAGGTAAAATTATGGTTTAAGTGCATATTTTCCATTTTAAATTGAATAATTTTCATTTTGAGTTGCATATTTTCCGTTTTTAAGTGTATATTTTAAGCGCATATTTCTGATTTTAAACTAAACCTAACTATTTGTCATATTTTATGAGAATCGAAATTAAGACTAGTAAATTAAAAATGTGATTTAATGAAAAGTTAATTTTTTACAATAACTGCTCCACAGATTAAAAAAAAAGGTAAGGCTTATTTTTTTTGTAAACAAACCCATTACAGAACCATTTTTTTATTTTTGATTTTGCTGAACACAGTTTATTTTTAATTTTTTGATGAACAAAAAAATAATTTCTGAAAACTCACGATTTATAAAACGACTTGGTACATTTTTTTGAAATTTTGCATCAAGTGGATTTTTAACTAGAATATTTAAAAAAAAACTTCTCTCTTGAAACCCAAATCGTCGGTTCGCGCGATCCAAGCGTGCACTTTATTTAAAACAACAATAAGTGTACTTTGACTAATGCTTGTCGTTAAAAGTATTTTAAAAATTATTTGTTATTATTTGTTATATTGTTATATTTAATTATTTTGTTTAAACTTCGTTCTCGTTGATTCTAATTTTTGTTTCAAAATTTAAAAATAGTTCATTAGTGAAATAAGGCCTCTTGAAAAAGTCTGTCTTTTGATTTGCGCCAATTTCTTTTACATTAGACCCGCAGGCCCGAAGCAAGGTTACTTATTCATGTAGTCCACCCAGGTTGAATGCAATAATTTTGGTAATCATTTTCTTCATATTGGAGGTGGAAAATAGATCATGTTTCTTCTTTTTCTATTCTTTATATAAAATAGTATTTAAACAAACTCTCATTATGTACATACTTATGTAAGTAGTGTGGACGATAAAGAAATACAACAAAGACATTTAAGTTTTAAAATCCATTTGATTTATAATCCAATTAACTATTTACAAATAAAACGACAAGCTGCTAGTCTTTAAATCGGCATTAAAAGATATCCCCAATAAAAAAAAAAAAAACAAAGTAAAAACAAATAAAAAACATAAAACCTTTCGAAATTCGACCCAATTTTTGAACGAGCGCGAATTCCTATATGCTTTTTTTCATTCTTACCAGGCTTGAATCTTTCAGCAAAACCATGTGTCGTGTTATAGGCACAAAAAGAGGGATCTACGATATGTAGATGGTTCTGTTTCAAAAAGAATTCAAACCATCACCAAATCGCCGCCCGCGCGCCAAGCCATCCACCCCGCTTAGTACAGAAATATTTGCGTGTTGTGCCCGCGCTTAACAGCATCACTAATAATTCAGGTGAGGATTTTTTCCTGGAAAAAAAAACACACTTAATCGTTGGTCCTACTGGGAATGATGTAGGCTTACCTGGGATCTGGGATTATCATGGAAATTCAGTTCTGAATGAACAACACATTAAAGTTGTTTAGAATATGTGTAGAATCCACACATACATCTTGATTTCTATAACACATATGTACTTGTGATATGATTTTATTATAGAATGTGTGTCGGCATAATGTTTAAAGTGATTGTTGTATATTTCTTTCTTTATGTAAGCCCACTTGGTTCCCATTCTTTTAGTTGCCTCGTCCTCATGCTCGCCTCAATCCCTTTTTTGAGTGACGAGTAGATGGTTTCTATTCTATTTAGCCGTTCCGGCTTGAAATTGGTGTTAAAACGAAGGTTAGGTAGGTAGAAGTACCTAACCTACCTCTAAAAATCACACACACATAACCAGACCAAAAAGAATAGAACAATAAATCTGAGGCTATAAGGGGAAAACGAGAGCTCAAAGATTTAAGAATCTATTGAGAAGCAGATTCAGAGACTAGACGGCGCACATTGGGGCTGATTGCACAGAAATCAGACCAAAATTCTTTCGTTATCAGTTTGTTAAAGCTTTTAAAAATCTATTATACAATATTACTAACAAAAGAAGAAAATCAAATGAACAAAACTAATTCAGGCTTATCGGTAATATTATTTTTTCCCAAGTAATCTGTTCCTATCGTCAATCTCCTCCGAATTAAATCTCCCCCGGAAATAACTTCGAATCAGTTTCAAAATACTCTCAGAGAATTAATTTTGTGAAATAATTTATTTGTCAAAGTTTGTAATTTATTTTGTGAAATATAAATACTGACTCTTCCGACTATTTTTGACTTCTTGAAATTTATTTCACTCCCACTTCATAGTTAGAAAGGGAGAATTTTGTTTACGTTCTCTTTTGTAAATTCGGAGGAGTCAGTCTAATGCGCATATTTCTAGGCAGGTCTAAACGTTAATATTATGAGCCAAAACTTTTACAGTTGTGGTTTTTTGGCAAAACAAAACTTTTGAGCCTCTGTCGAAAGTACTTCATTTTTTTTTTGAAACACTCTAGCACTAGAGTGTTTCAAAAAAAAAATGAAGTACTTTCGACAGAGGCTCAAAAGTTTTGTTTTGCCAAAAAACCACAACTGTAAAAGTTTTGGTGTTTCAAAAAAAAAATGAAGTACTTTCGACAGAGGCTCAAAAGTTTTGTTTTGCCAAAAAACCACAACTGTAAAAGTTTTGGCTCATAATATTAACGTTTAGACCTGCCTCGTCGACCTGATTTTTTATCTTTAGAATACCATGTTTGCAAATCATGAGCATAGCTTTTTCTTATAGGTAATTTGACGTTCTACAAAAAAAGTCTTAAAATATTTTATCGTTAAATCAACCCTTTCAAAGTTACAGCCTCTCAAAAAAAAATCTACCTTATTTTGTATGTAACGTATTATCTTCACTATTATCACTCTTATCAAAAAATTACCCAAGACATTTTTTTTAGAGGACAAAATTTCCTTTCTCAAAGTGCCCTTTTCTCTAGTTTTAACGATATATTATACGAATTATTCGTACAATGTATTTTCTGTTGAAAATCATTTAAAATCGCATAATTATTTAAAAAAAAATTTTAAAAACGTTTCACAGCTGCAGTTGATTTGATAATTGGCATGTTATTAATATACTGGGTGATTGGTATAAGGTGCACCAAAAAGCTTCTACGAGTAGGTTGGATTAAGATTAGAAAAAAACCGTATTGGAGAGGGGTCTATTTCCCTCCTTTTAGGCGGGAGGGGCAATTTTCTAAAAAATTAAATTAAAACAGAATTATTTAAAAACAAAGGTAAGACTTGCGTTGCTCTGCCATACCTTTTTGGAAAGTCAGAAATCTTTTCTTTAATTTTCATTTTAAATTAAGTTGCGTTTGTGAATAGTTTTTAAAAAAATTATTTTCAAACTCGAAATTAAAAAAAAAAAAATATTCAAAAAAAATTTCAAACTAATTTTTTTCAAAATTTTACTTTGTTAAGTACTATTTTTGTTTTCAAAACTCAATGCTCTTATTAATGTTTAGTCAAATACTGAAAACCACATGGATCAAGGAGTTTTACTTATCAAGCTATTTATTTTTATTTGTATGAGATTATTTTTTTGTATGAGAGAATTAATCCAAATCCACTTATACTTCACCTAATTTCTTTGTTCTTAAAGTTTTTCCATGACTTGAAAATAAAATAATGCTTTTTTAAAAAAAACTTTGGCACAGCCCTGAACATAAATATTTTGAACGCCAATTTGCATATTTTTGGAACAAGTCCCCTATAACCTGATTATTTTACTTATGAACTTTAAAACGATTTCAAGTACACGAAGGATCTTGCAGATCATAGCAAATGTATTTTTAAATTTTAACTCACTATTTATCTAACTTTCCCCACTAGATCACAATTTATCTTAAAATGAACCAACTTCCTCTGCAAACAATAAACTACAAAAAAAAATTAACTTAAGATTTCGAATAATCTATCCATTAATCAATGTAAAGAGTCCCAGTGTGCTACTGAGGATGAGTAAATGTAAAAATTCGAGTTCAGAAAATACTTTGCATATTTTTGAAAGGAACTACAGTACGATCTCAAAAATACGGACCTGAGTTTTCGCTCTTTATACGGATTAGTAATACAGTCGACTCCGATTTACTGGAACACCAAAATTGTAGAAAATTTGTTTCATTTAATGTAAGTTTTCAGTTAACCGAACTTACGATAGCTGAAACTAGTTTCATCGTACTAAATTTCGTGTTTCAGATAACTGATTTGTTCAGTTAAGCGCTGTGAATCCAATCGAAGACGACTGTATAAGATATTTAGGCATTCACAAGTTAAGGTGGTTAACTCAAAACATTGTCCAAACATTCCACATGAGATACAAAATATTTCGAGGGAAAACATGAAAATTTACCAAAAAGTATCAAATGTCAAATGTCAAATGTCCATTGAAATTCAGCTTTTTTGGTAGTTTCACAAAGCCATACAAAATAGCGTCAAAGTTTTTTTCTTTTTTTTTTGCGGTAAGAATTGGATTGGTGTCAAACAAATTGGCATCTAGGTTTTTGGTTCATACATTTGTCTAGGGAGAAACAAATTTTGTAAGCCTCAAAAATACCCGTTATCAAAAACAGCTCCAGCAATTCAATTAAAAACAAATCAATGATTCCAAGTACATGAAGGCTCTCAAAGTTTAAACAATATTGTACGTTCACAAAATATGTTTTGGTTTGCCAAAAAATGTTTTCCTTTTTAATTTTTGAAAATTAAGTATCTTAAACACAGGTAAATGATTTTCTTAAATTATGTTTTAAAGTTTATTTCTTGGTATACAATCTTTTTTAGAAAGGAACAAATGTGCTTTAAAGTAGAGCTTTAATGATTTTTGAATATGCGAGTTAAACTCCTTAGAACCTGCGAGGTAATATTGTCGAAAAAAAAACTTTTAGAAAATAATGAATGATGGATTCAAAAAATGTTGGACTTTTACTAATCTAGATAAAAAATTCTGGACTTTATTCAGGTATATTCTAGTATTTCCTCATTTCGGAGTTTTACAACACACGTAGTAATGTAATAAACTCCGAGATCGTTAAACATATATCAGTTTAGTGCGGCCACATTCTGAATATGCAAGATGTATGCAGTGAGTTTCTGCAGTAAGATCGCGAATACTAATGCTGTTGAGTTTTCAAAAGACCATTGTGAGGAAGTAAAAACGTTTATTTTTCTATCAAACGTTTTTATTCAAAATGAGGAAAAAATAAATCAGTATAGCGCTCCTGCATCTTATAGCCAGTCGGCAAAAGTATTTTTTTTTGCCAAACTATACCGCACAAATTTGATGGCTGAAACTGGTAGGTGGATCATCTATGGTTATACAACAATTACGTGGCCTTTAGTGTTGTGTGCAGCCCCCATTTAGAAAATTGAGTGTTAACTAATATTTCGAAAACGATTCATCGTAAAAAAAGTTTGTATATGTTCATGATATTTACGGATATAAAAAAAATATCTTCATTTTCTTCATATAAATATTTTTTTCTAAATTTATACTTTCGGAGTTAAAGTATAATTCCATAATCCATAATTCGATTATCGCCAGTCGATATCGTTTTGACGATAGTCTTCCATTACAAAAAAACTAATCACTATCGACTAGTCGATATCGTTTTGACGATCGAAAATTTGCTTTCCGTAACTCACAAGTCGTCGAAATGATATCCTCATATATAGCATTTGAACGATAGGTAATAAGATATCGTCTCACGTGGAGTTTTTGTTTTTGGAAACAATTAATGCTTTTTATATGATTTTTGTCAAGAAATCAAGTAAGAAATTTATGGGACACTTGCACTACCAACCCAATGTAATAATAATTCATAGTTTGCAATTTGATTTGATCCATAGTTTGCATTTTTATCTCTTCCAACTCATATGAAAGTCTTTTTCAAAAATAAACATAGAGAAAAGACAGTCTTGAGCGTTCACGGCCATTAAAGAACTAATTCCAAAATGTCTTGTACATAAAAATAACTATGAATATGGACATTTTATGCATTTTATTTTTAAAAAAGTTATACACAATTTGAAAATGCATGTTGCAAATGCATTTATGAGCCAAATTGATTTTAACGGCTTTATACGTTATCCCAACTGCAAAATTCTCGTGAAAAAGTTGCTTCAATAAGTAAATGCACTTTTCTATAAGAGATTGGTGTCCAATTAAAGCTACGATGGCTTATGTTCCCTTGCATATGATTTTGGCCTTGGATATGACCTTTAAACGATTTTAATAGGTTTTTTATGTTTCACAACTAAATAAAAGAAAATTTACTTACATTTTGCAGTTTTTGTTCCACGAATCTGTACCAAACAGAAAACAATTCAAAATAAATTGCACAATTCTCATTTAAAAAAAAAAAATACTTCAAAAATTCTCTAACTGTGATTAAAATATACGATTGTCGGATTGTCGAGACTATAGTCATTGAGTTACGTGAAGCAAATTGGTGACGATCACGCTAACGATTTTATCGTTTTGTCGATAATCGTTTTTGAAATTACCGGAATGACCCCCTGAAAGTAAATCTTTTTGTATATGAAACGATCAAATTACTTTAAAAAAAAATTACTCAGCCAACATGTATTCCCGTAAACTTTTTTTCTTGGACAAAAGATTTTCCATGGCATATTAAAATTGTCATAGAAAATTTCGATCTCTTTCGCTTTTCGCATATAGCAGGAGAAATTTTAGATTTACTTTTCAAAATACGCCTGCTTCTAATCTTATAAAGGGCAGTATATGAAAACAAAATTTGTAAGTTAAATCGTTTCTGAGATATTTTTAAAACCCGTTTTGTATTTTTTTTATAAAACATCTAATTTCAATCATACAATTTGGGCGGTATACGAAAAATCATTTTTAACTCTGCCCAATGGCCTGATTATTTAATATATTTTACGAAATAATTGACAAACATTGATAATGATACAATATAATATATGTAATAATTGAAAAACATTGATTATGTTTTACACAGAATTACCTTGGTTTATTAAATCAGTTGTGAACTTTAAACCCACTCTGATTGACCAAAAACCTACAATGATCTTAATGGGCCATCACACACAGGCTCAATTTCGAACTGGACTCGACTGGGGAAATGAAAGTTTGTAGGCGAGGGAGGTGAAAAGTGAGGAATGAAAGGACTAAAATGTTCATCCTTGTTTCGAGCGGACTAACTGGGCCATCACACACTGGCTCTATTTTGAGCTGAACTAAAGCCAGACTAACTTTTCCTTCAATCACACACGAGATGAGCAAAGCTGACTGAAAATCCTGTGTACATGAACCGGCTTTAATTGTATTAGTACTCTCAGTTTGAGAATCGAACAAAAAAAAAAACAAATAATTTCCTTTAAAATTTTCAGTTTTGCATGACAACAGATTTGTTTATTTTGCCTAGAAAAGAACAACTCTGTATGTGTTAGTAATTAAACTTTGTTAGACCGCTCGAAACAAGGATGAACATTTCAGCAGTTTCTTTCCTCACACTTCACCTCCCTTGCCAACAAACTTTCATTTCTCCAGCTTAGTCTAGCTCAAAATTGAGCCAGTGTGTGATGGCCCACACAGAGTATAATTAATAACTAATACATACACAGTTGTTCGTTTCTAGGCAAAATAAACAAATCTGTTGTCATGCTATTTATTTGTTTTTTTTTTTTCGATTCTCAAACTGAGATAACTAATACAATTAAAACCGATTCATGTACACAGAATTTTCAGCCAGCTTTGCTCAGCCCGTGTGTGATTGAAGGAAAAGTTAGTATAGCTTTAGTCCAGCTCAAAATAGAGCCAGTGTGTGATGGCCCAATATGATAAAGGAAGTTTTTGTGGTAGTATATTTGCTAGGCAGACACCAATGTCAACAGTTTTCTTGGAAAACAGCATCTTGGATGGCCCGCTCCGCTTAGCGGGTTCAAAGGATTTTCAGTCCCTCCAGGTGCCAATGTTTGATATAAAGCACTGCAAACTTCGGGAACAATTTTAGTGATTGCTGGCCGGGAAATACGAAACACTTGAGACATATGTTGTAATTATCGCCATTTGAAAGGTGTTTCAGTGTCACAGCTACTCTTTCCTCTACGCTGATGGACACACGCTACGGTGTATTTTGTTTTTCAACAAACGGGCGTACTTTGTCACACTATAAATTAAAGTGCTCCTCCGAACCGTGAGCAAAATTACGGAAGAACTCGTCTCCTTCTGCGCGCCGGACTCTCATGAGCGTTTTGTGATACTGATTTTTAGCACCACATTCCCCAAACGGTCGCTCCCAAATTGTCCAACGATTACCCGCATTTTGATCAGTAACATGCTGTGAAATCCGTTGGATAATTCCCATTTTAGTTAATTGCCTATATTTCAATACTTCTCTAGCGAACTGTATTTTATTGCTACTCTAATGAAAACAATTAACGAAACGAAGCTCAAATACCACAACCGTTTAGTTTACACACAAAACACTTTCAGAAAGCTTTTTCTGTTTTCAGAAAATTTGACTTTCTTGAAGTAAAAAGTTTTCAGAAAGCGCTTTCAGAAAGCACTTTCGTTTTATAGTGTGGCTGCTGTCTGAAAGCACTTTCAGGAAAATTTCAAAATCCGAATTCACGAAAAGCTTTCTGAAAGTATTTTCCTTTCAGTGTGTGACGGCTCCTCATCCTCATAAAAAAGACAGTCAATTTTTAATTTAAGCCTATTATACAGTTCTTTTGAACGAAAAAAAAAAAATTAGTGGTGAGAAATAGTAGAAACGAAAAATGTCTTCTTTTTTTTCCCACAAAACAATGTCACTGACATTGTTTTGCGCGAAAAATGTTCGTGGTGAACAGTGGTGAGTACAAATTTTTTTGTCAAGGTTGGTTCACAGCTAGATAAAAAAAAATTAAAGGTCAAAATTTTTTTGTTTTGTTGAGGAACTGTATACTAGACTTTAAATAAAAAAAAACAACAATTTAAGAGCAGTAAGTGATACAAAATTTGATTCATGTTAATGTTTTTATTTGGAGCTCATTAGTTGTTATGGTATTTTGTAGTAGCAATTTAGTATTCTTTTTAATTAAAAAAAAAAAGAAAAATACAGTTACGTTATTTATTTGAAGTTTTGACTTACGATGTAGGTACACTGTCAAAAAAGTTTAGGGAACACCGTTTTATTTTTATTTTGTTAAGTGTTTTTTAAAAAGACAATGGATTGGAACAATGGCCTTTAATGCGAGTGTCGTTTCCTTATCGATTAACGACTTTTTTTGAAAGCGGATAGTTGGAAATTCAAGATATCTTCGGTTATGGTTACATCAGATGTCACCGGTTGTGTTTTCATAAATATTTAAAGTAGGTTCGGCCAACATTTCGAACGCATACAACTTTTTGGTGCGATCGACTTTTGTTGCATCAAAAATAGAACGTTAAACGACATTAGTAATAAGACTTAATAAGAATTCTCAAGCTTCAAGATTTTAGCTTTGAGATTTTCGAGAAGATATCTTCCCTGAATATGCTAGAAATCTTCAAACTGATCCATCAAAAGGATGGATACAAAAGCGGTTGGATTCTGTTTAAACCTGGTTTTGTAAAGAAGATATTGTTAGCGTTCATACAAAATAAGGTTTCTCTATAGTTTGGGCTATGTAAGCTCGCGTGGGACTAGATTTTCCACCTCTTTCACCTCAAATAAAATTGTTTTTTTTTTTTTTTTTTGGAAGTGACAAAACCTACAAGAGTATCTTTTATAATTTTTCGTCCAAGTCGATCGGATTCGTTAGATTGTTGCCTCCATTCTCCGCAGCATGAATGGTTGAGAGTTGTATTGTAAACCACTTTGCCTGGTTATTTATTAACGGGCTGTCGCACCATTCAAATTATTTATTTATTTGTTGCAATAGCAGGTACCTCTTATTTGTAAGGCTAAAAAACTTTGTCAAAACCAGTTTTAACTATCCAGTTATAACTTTTTTAAGATTTTCGGAACTTACCGCGTAAATATTTAGAAATAATATTATTAATTCCTTTTTCCCTACGTTGCGAAGAAATTACACTCTTCGTGGTCACGCGATTAGACTGACTTTTGATGGCTGTTGTTTGTTCCTCTTTCTCTTAAATTGTATCGGTGCATTGTTGTTGGTGCACTTTCAATTTGAGTGGGTGGATTGTCATTTGGTGGTTGTTGCGTCATATTTGCATATTTATGGGTGCACACAAAGCTTACAACATCAGATGTATCACTTTTTGCTTTTGTTGGTTTAAGCTTACTTACAAGTGGATCCCATGTTGCGGATAGTTTGAAGCTGGAATCTCTAATGAAATTCTTATGTTTTTTTTTTATTTCAAGTGCTTCTCTTACTATCCTTGTAAAGTAGAATTTGAAGTGATTGGACTCGATCAACGTCGGGAAAAAGAAATTAATAATATTTCTAAATATATACGCGGTAGTTTCCGAAAATCTTAAACAAGTTACAATGTTAAATGTCCGCGAAAAAAAATAAATAAATTGGGTGGCACAATGACTCATGGAAAAACAGGGCCTAGTGACTAACAACTCGCAAAAATTCCTGTGTGCGCCTGTCGACAGGAATGGAAGAGACCTACAATTTTATGCCGAATCCGAACGGCTAGACGAGAAGCACTTATCCGTGACAAGTGATACTCTTGGAGGATTTGTCATTTCCTCGCAAGAGGCAGTAGCCCTGAAATAAAACTTTTTAGTTTTTAGGTGGACGAGGCTGGGAAGCGAACCCAGACCCCCAGCGTGATAGTCGAACGCACTAACCATTTCGCTATGGGCTACTACAATGTCCGTGAAAAGAAAAGTTTAAAATCTCATACTGTCCAGTTGGTCTTAAGAACTATTTCAGAATAACGAGACTCTACTGTATACACTTAAATAAAGGTTTTCTCCTTCGAATTTTGGATTGTTGCATCTGAAAAGGATGTCTGATGTGGGTTTTCCCCAATTTCTGCTTCATCTAACTCAATATTTTGTTGATGCAGGTAGTAGGTTATTTAGGTATATTTAGGTATTATAGGTCGTGGGACACACGAAGTGCTTTGAAAAAAAAATCGAAAATCTCCTGTGCTTCCTTTTTTCCCCTCATACCGCTGTCCGTTTTGGTATGGGAATTGGAAAGCGCCTTTTGTGATTTTATATATGTAGGTATGTTTTATTTTTTTTTTAAATACAAGTTTTATAAGAAATGTTAACTAAAATATATGTATGTGAGTGGATTGTGGAAGCGTTTTGCTTAGAAAATACCTGGCGACGCAGTGGCGATCAGAAAAAAAGGAATATGCATTTGTTTTTTTTTGTAGGTATGCTTGCCTGGTTGACTGCTGTTTGTGCAAACACCTCTTCTTTTATGGGATTAACGTAGTTTTTTTTCCTAGTAGTTTTTTTGTTTTCTTTTATCCCGTGGAGATTTCCGAGAATTTTACAAAACGGGACTTGGAACCTTGATAATGTGTTTTGAGGTGTTCTTGTGTTTTTTTTACATTCCTTTACTTTGATTTGCTTTTGCTTCGTCTTTTTCGTTTTCGGCGTTCTTTGAATGTTAATTTTTGTTTATTTTTTTTTATTATTATTATGTTTTATTTTTATTTTGTATTAATAAAGTTTCTCATTCGAGAAGTTCGAATCTATTTTTTTTTGTATTTTATCGATGATATATGGTGCTACACAAAAAGTATGTTACAACGTGTCTAAGTCCATGAATGAATGTTGGATGTACCTAATTTAATTGTACTATTTATTCATATATGATGAAATTCTTTACTTTTACTAACGCAGTTTTCCACTTCCTAAAGAATTCCATCGGTAAATAATGACACACAACATTAATTTTAAAATATTGTCAAGTTCTGTTCCTATTTGAATTTTAAAGTTTTATTACAATTAGGTTTTAGGTATGTAGCTACATAAATATAAAATTAACAATGATCATATATCATGACTTATTTAAGTCTTATATAGATTATTTATTTCTGATTTTGGTGGAACATTCTTGTCTGAGATTTTTTTTTAAATCACAACTCCATTCCAAATATTAATGACTGCGTAAGATATGTTAAAATAAAGGCCGCTTAGAACCCAAGACGATAACACTTAAAGCAGCGTTCACATTATGCCAATCAACACTGCTCATTTACATTGTCGATCATCAAGCTCAACATTTTAATCTGTCCACATATTGCCTGATAGTGTGTATACGTGTTGAAACGTATACTGTTATGTGTTACATACTTATATGACATATTTGCCATGTACCTACCAAAGCACAAAACCCCATGCAGTGTATATAAAAATCAGTTGATTACTTTGTGGCTTTGATGTTGGCCATCTGCAAGCCCAGTAGGTACGGTACGTCCATGGAAATACTCAATTTTTTACCTTCCCAATTTTGCGCGTGCATTTTTAAAAATAGGAGCGTTTTTTGGTCTGATTAATTCATTTCAAATAATACAGATAAGACTACAAACGAAATCGAAACAGTATGAAATTACACAAATTCAAATACAAAATTCTCTTACAATTTTCTACAAAAATCAAAATACAAAACAAAGTATTTTGCACGCAGACGCCACAACCGCAATAAAAATTATATCTGTGTTGATCAACACGTCCAGACTTAAAAATTATTGTTCAGTCGACTCAACATTGTTGAATTCTACACATTTGAATCGGGTTACGTTCGGGTCAATAAAAGTTGATTGACTCTGTTGATTTACACGTCGGCATTAAGCAGCGTCCATATTATGTTGATTTGTGGATATCAACAGTGCTGATAAACAAAGTTGAGTTGATGTGGACGTGTAAATAAACAGAGTCTATCAACTTTTGCTGACCCGACTCAAATCGATAGAAATCAACAAGGTTGATGGACACAGCTGTCATTTGTATTGCGCATGCGCTGTTTTTGGCCTGTGTTTCTGTTTTTTTTTTTATTTGTGTAATAAGACACTGTTTTGTTCTCGTTTATTGTCTTATTTGTATTGTTATTTAAAATGAAATGGACGTAGAAAATTGAGTAGGTACCTATGTAAATAAGTGATTGCATTAACGCAAGACAGTATACACGTACACACTAGTATGTTTATCGACAATTTAAATCAACAATGTTGGTCTGCATAATGTGGACGCTGCTTTAACTCAACATTTTTGATCAACACTGTTGATATACATAAGTCAACATAATGTGGACGCTGCTTTAGGTTAACAATTTATTTCTGTATTCATAATCATAGCACATGGCAGGTTCAACGCCTATAGATAATGGCCTGTGTTTCTGCCATTTTCTTTATAACACTGGAAATATTACTATTGCACATCTGCGTCCATGGACTGGCCTTATTTTTCAAACTGTTTTGGTTAGAACTGCGACAAGAAGTATTGAAAATATCGAATCAGGTCAATAGTTTTTTTTTTATTATTCAGCAGAGATGTCACTAGATTTTAAATATTATTTAGCAGACTTTAAACTGCGATCTGAATTTTTCACGTGGTATGCACCACCGTCTTCATTGCTGATTTTTATTTCCAATGAAAAATATGCTGTTCTACTTTTGGAAAAATTATTTCACCTTCGCACTTTTGACTTTCGTTTTTCCTATGAAAGGGATACATACTTTTTAATAATTTTTTGAAGTCAAACACATTTTTTTTTATTCTTTAAAATAACAATTGATTTAAGTTTTTTCTTAAACTTGTTTATAATTGGCTGACAGGCAAATAACATTACAACAAAGTAAGAACAGTTTTTCTTTCATTTGCGGGGTGATTCCGCGAAAGAAGCATACATACCCGCATTAGCACATAAACGTGATGATGGTTGATAACATTAGGTGGTGCCCACTATTTTTATTTTCAATTTGTTGGTTTTCCCATCCGATAATCTTGTGACTATTTTCAATTGTTTTATGTGTTGTTTTACTTTAAGTTTTCCTTTAAATCTTCAGATGAAATGTTCCTTTTTATATGATGATTCGCAATAAAAAAAACAAGGGCATGTAGATTATTGTTATTATTGTACTATTCGTACTAGAATGTCAGCTTATTAGGCTTGACCATTCTTTATTCCGTCTATTTCATTGAATTTTTTGAACAACAACAAAAACTTAACCGATCTTCCAACCTCTCTTCCTTTGATACGTACTGCGAATTGTAGTGTATCGAAATAAGGTATGGAGAAAAACGGAGGCGGGACAAGACAGAATACTTAAAGGCGCTTATAAAAATACTGATGCTCCAAATGCATTTGATAAACAAATAACACTTCTCGACCTGTGACGTCAGTGGTCCAAAGCGGTGGAGTGCGTAGTGCACACGACTGCTAAGACTGAGCATATCTGATATGCGTGGGTTCGAATCCTGTGGTGTGCATAAAAAGTTTTTCAAATAAAATTGGATTAAAGCTCAGCACCACAAAAAGGAGACTGATGAGTGCAAAAGTGGCAAAGCACGAAATAGCTATATCTCCGGCATGTAGATTGTTTAAAGGCAAGATACGAATTGTATCGGATGGGGGATACAATTGTTTGAAGAAAATTCTAAAAGTTGAAAACAAATAATATTAAAAACCAATGAAAACGCAAATAAAATAATGTGAAGGCTTTTTATAAGTCGAAAATATCACATTTTATAATGTTTTTTATTAAATTAAGGTATTTGTGTCAATATATTTTGAAAAAATGATCAAACTTGAAATAAAAAAATAAATAACTATCGAGTTTACTAAGATTTTTTATAATTTAACGTAATTAAATAATAATTTAGTTTTTTGTTCTCATTAATTTCCACGGTCAGCACCAGTTATACCGATTCTGGCTTTATTACTTCTGAATTCGAGATAAATTTCGAAAATACTTTTTTTTACTATGGGCCAGTCTATATGTATGTACATTATATAGACATAATTAATTTATGTAGATCAAAAGTTTAAAGGAGAATTGGCAAAAATATATGCTACCTGGTCTACATAGCGCCCAGAAACGAGACCTATGAAAATGATTAGGTACTATGGAGTGTTCCAACGTACGAGTTTTTTTTTTGCCCTTAACAATGGAAGTTGGCTAAAGTAAGTGACAAAAAAAAATAAGAAAAACACTGCAAAATTCGAACTTAGACGAATTTATTTATAGTTTGTAATGTACTGCCTAAAACCCATGGTTAACAGTTGTGTGTCCATATTCAACGGTGTATACATATCTCAATTGTGAGCACTAGACGCAAAATTGTGCCCATTCATTAAATTAGCTAAATCGAATAACAATAGTAGATTTTATTACTGTTAAGCGAATTATTCGCCAACCATGATATTATTCGCTTTTATCGGCCATTGGTATAAAAGTTCCTTTATTTTGGGGTCTATTCAGTTCATCGAAAGTGACCAATACTCTTATTTCAATGCAACACTATTGCAATTAATTTTTGCTCTAATTACAATCTTTGTTGCCATGGTTTACAGCTTTGTGTCTATACAAAAAAAAATGATGTAATTCACTCGTTTAAGTACAGATTTTTTTCAATAAACTTTTAACGATTACTCTATAACGCTTTATAATTATGACAAATCTAATTATACTATTTATTAAGTGTAATATGGGGATTACGATCCAGGAAGAATTTTTAATCCTCCTAAAAAATTGTTAGTCTTATGGCTCTTTGAACAATTTTAGTCAGAAAATCGACCTAATTTTTTGTGTCATTCGTTTAAATACACCTCCAAAAACAACCTAGTTGCTCAGAAATATTTTAAAATACTATGCAAAAAATCAAATAATCAACAGTTAAAGACATTTTCTCATGAATTTAATAATTTTGCTAAAAGGAAGTGTTCTAACCGAAGAGAAAAATGCCCAAATTCGAGACTATCAATTTCTCTATAACCCTTTATAATTATGACAAATCTAATTATAGAATTTATTAAGTGTAATATGTGGATTAGGATCCAGGAAGAATTTGAAATCCTCACAAAAAATTGTTAGTCTTATGGCTCTTTGAATAATTTTAGTCAGAAAATCGACCCTATTTTTTGTGTCATTCGTTTACATACACCTTGAAAAACAACCTAGTAGCTCAGAAAATCTTTAAAAATAGTATGCAAAAGACATTTTCTCATGAATTTAACAATTTTGCTAAAAGGAAGTGTTCTAACCGAAGAGAAAAATGCCCAAATTCGAGACTATCAGGACAATGGTCATAGCAGTCGATGTGAAGGTCACAACATTGGACTAAGTATGCAGCTACCTTCGATATAAGGATAACGATGATAAAACAACAAACTGCTAGCGAACATTGCTACATAACCTCAAGAAAGACAACGCATACTCCGAAAAGTCTCAAATTCAAAATTATCAGCTAGCTAAATCAATGGTAAAACCGTAGTTAAAGCCTCCAAAAATGCTTTTCATCAGATTGTCCGGGAAGCCACACATTTTTATTATCTGAAAACTAAAAAAGATCCACGAAATCAGGCTGGTACAGATCTGATTCGTGGGCTTTTAAAGCTGATTTAAAATGGGTATTAATAGCATACTGCGCCTCATACCATTAAATGGCCTCTCTTCTTGTGTCTACTACCCAAGCTTATTTTTTCTTTTCTCATGTCATGTGAATAGAAGGTATACCCGCTGGGACCATCCAAATTGAACTTATTTTTTTATCAAGAACCACCTGATGCCATTATCTTTCACACCGTAGTTTGTATTAAGGCGCAGTTTTACTCAACTTTATAGCTCAGGAATGAGATCTGTAGTATCAGCCTGATTTCGGTGGATCTTTTTTAGTTTTCATGTGATTTTGGAGGCTTTTACTACGGTTTTACCATTGATTTTTCTAACTGATAATTTTGAATTTGAGACTTTTCGGAGTATGCGTTGTCTTTCTTGAGTTGATGTAGCCATGTGTGCTAGCAGTTTGTTGTTTTTTTATCGTTATCCCTATATCGAAGGTAGCTGTATACTTAGTCTAATGTTGTGACCTTCACATCGACTGCTATGACCATTGTCCTGATAGTCTCGAATTTGGGCATTTTTCTCTTCGGTTAGAACACTTCCTTTTAGCAAAATTGTTAAATTCATGAGAAAATGTCTTTAACTGTTGATTATTTGATTTTGTTGCATACTATTTTTAAAGATTTTCTGAGCTACTAGGTTATTTTTCAAGGTGTATTTAATCGAATGACACAAAAAATAGGGTCGATTTTCTGACTAAAATTATTCAAAGAGCCATAAGACTAACAATTTTTTGGGAGGATTTCAAATTCTTCCTGGATCTTAATCCCCATATTACACTTAATAAATTCTATAATTAGATTTGTCATAATTATAAAGGGTTACAGAGAAATCGTTAAAAGTTTATTAAAAAAAAATCTGTATTTAAACGAGTGAATTGGAGTGTATCTCATTTGTGGACAATAGGTAGACCAAAATGGCCATTCTCTTTTCTCGTGTTTCTTTACGTATTCCTTTTGGTATTTCTTTTGCTAAGAACTACTCGTCCCTACCTACTGTAGAACAATTTTTTAAATATCTCGAAAACAATATTTCAGATTCAGACTTTTATATGCATGTTGGTTATAAAAAACTCGAATAATATTGCATACCAAAATTTTAAAAATATAGTTTGTTTTTTTTTTGATTTTTTTAAAAATGAATTCAAAATAATTTAAAAAAAAATTGATATTTCGAAGACTATTTGTTTGATTTGTAGAAACTTGAAACCTAGGATATTAATAATTGTGTATACTGAAACTAGTATAGGTACCATGTTTCTTTAAATAAGGAACAACAAAAATAACAAAAACCGTGCTTTAATTTTATTTTTGGGCTTATTCGATCTAAATTTAAAATTGTTAGTACAAAAAGAACAAAATCTCCCTCCGATTTTCTCTGATGAATATTTCATCATTTTCTATATGACACTATAAAATATATTTTCTGGTTCTTACAAAAAACAACTTGTTTTTATAAGCTCATACAAATCGAACTAAAAATATTTTCAGAAAAACATTTTTTCTAAGTTTATTCTTATTATAATGATGTAGCTTGTCAATCAAATGGGCATTGCCATAGTAATTTGCATATTTATACATAATCGATGGGAAATAGATATCATAAATATTATTTCATTTCTTTATGATTTGAATGAATGCACTCTTCGACCTACTTGTTTTAACAATCAGAAGTTTTTTGAAAGAAGGGCAGTCAAATACATCAGATATATTGTACTTAGTTTGTTGAAAATGTAGCAAAACATCATTTGCTTTTCAACACAAAACAATAAGCAAGAAGGAAAAAGGAAAAAGTAATATTTTTGTATACAAATTCCTTTAGAATTTTACTGAATAATCCATGTTGACAAGAGGAGTATCCTTCGAATACAAATATAGAGGGGGGTGATCTTGTATAAGATGATCATCAGCATCAGCACGCACGAATTGAAGACACAAATTTTAAGTTTTAGATAGAAAAGGGTGTTAGAAGGAAAAAAGCATGAACATTCAGAACAAGTTCGATCATAATCTCCATCTCCATCAGCATCTTTATTGCCAATGCCTTCTTCTTCGAAATATATGTTTCAGTAATAAGCTCTTAGGACCTTCTTCTACTACTAACCAGCAGCCCTTAACCAAATATTTTGCTAAAGAGATATCATGTTCCAACCCTTGTCAAAGCGTATTTAAACGTTGTCAAATAAGAGGATCTGGTGGATAAAGTTCTATCTTTTGCCTACATATGTGCACAATTGGGTACTAATAATAACAAAGATACATTTATGTGCGCATATACTACATATTAATAAATAACAACAAGTTACATGTATCGAGAGCGAAATAAGGGGTGATCTATAATAGTTTAACGTGAATAAAGATAATCGAGAATGAATCTTAGCTGAACGCTACTTGAGATTTGAGGAGCAGAGGGTGAACCATAGCTGCCTAATAAATTTTTCTTAGGAAAATTAGCTCATTTTAGCAAACATATTTCTTGCTTTATAGTTTCTTTTTGTATGAAATGAAAAAATAATAAACAATAATATAAGTGTGTTCAAAACTGGATGTTCTTTGTGATCGGAAAAGGGTACCACCGTTAAGCATTGTTTACGAATTATTTTGTAATAAAAATCTTACGAAGGGCTTAGGCTTCTGTATAAAAAAAATAGGCACTTCTTTAAAGCTATAGTCGAAAAGAAGGGGTGGCCAACTGGTGAGTTTTTTTTACTGAAATTTGTTGAAATTAAAAACTTGTTTTAGCTTACATATTGTTTTGATAAGTTTGAAAGTGAAATGATTCCAAATAAAACATAATTTACAACACATACCTTAATGTACTTGCAGACACCTTTGAAATTAATTAAAATGAGACCTGTAGCGAAAATTAGAAAAAAAAAAAATCTAGTCCAATTGATGTTAAAAAAGTCAGAGGGGTAAGAATATACCTGCACTCACTAGCATTTCGAAAAAGTTTCTCAAATGCTCGTATGAATATTTGTGGAGCAAAACAAAAGCTTTCACAGGCGAGTCCTCTTATATTTTTTGACAACTATAAAATATAAATTCAAGAAAAAATGCGGTAATAGTAGAAGGAGTTCTCTATGTAATTATTTCTAAGGAGGCGTTTGAACTATATGCCCGACTTCATAGATTTAAAAACACTATACAAATATTATGTACAGCTGATGAAAAATTAAACTATTTATGTATGGAGTGACTCAATTGAAAGTACAAGTGACCTCAACTCCAGAAATGCGTTTTACCCAGATATGATAGTGGGCTCTTCAGTTAGATGCTGTAACAGTCTGTTAGCACGCAAATTTTGTTTAATGTCTACCGCCTCCATTTAGGTCTACGAATTTAAATAAATTCCCCTAGAATAATAAAATTTACACTTTCTTTTTACTGTGGTTTTAATAAGAGTTGGTCGACCTAGACCGAAATGTGCGTCTCAGAAAAATGTGACAAAATCTAACTTTTAATTGAGTGTACTAAACGTCAATTCCTTTCAAGATTTGATTAAATTTTGGATGCTTTTTCTAAATAAGCCACCATGAGATCTGGTGTGCCATTTCTTAAGATGGAGAGGATTTACCGAAACACATTAATTGATACACAAAGAAGGTAAAATGTTGAACGAGGTTCACTCAAGAGTTGTCGGAACCCATGGCGCACCGGAAGAAAAATACGTGATTTGGCCCAAAGTTTATTTTTGCGGTATTGGGGTTTATACCTAATATTAAATATGGTACAAGATTTACCCAAATTATTCTAGAAAATATATTTCCTACGATGAACTTGAAATTTGTAAACTAGTGTTATTTATGCAAACAACCGACAAAAAAGCTTGAATTCTAGTCTGACCAGAAAATCTCTCCTAAATTTCTCATATTCACTTCTTAAATTTTAAATTAAATAAAATTTATTTAAAAAACCGCCATATTTAATTCAAAAGCTTTTTGTTGCTCAAGCGAAACTGCGCTGATCAAACATTGCACTGTGTAACGAAAACCAGAACGTATTTTTTCTTTTATGATTTCGATGTGTCATTTTGGTTGTGCTTGTGCTTTTTTTTATAAAATTTCTTGAGCATGGTGTCCTTGATCATCCTCCTACTCAATGCTTTCAATTCATATATTACTTAAAGCAAGCGCAATAGGGTGCATAGTACGTTTGCAATAAATGGCGCCCAACGCGAAATGGTGTGTGAGTACTAGATGTAAGCTTTACATCTGAAAATGTTTTCGTAATTCTTTATAAAGAATGCTTTTATTTGACACGAAATTATTTGCTTTAAAAAGTAGAAGTAAAAAGCTGTAACTTTCATATTCTATTAGGTACTATTGTCAATTATTATGAATGCATATTTGATAGTTAATAAATATATAAAAAGGATATGAAATATTATCTGCATGGCAGATATGTATCCAGAACAATTTTTCTACAAAACCGTAGCTGGAGTTTTGTAAAGTAAAATCACATAAGAAGTTTGAATAAGAGCTTAAGCTCAAATCCAATATAAATAAACCTCAATCTAATAATACTAAAGCATCTACATGTACATAATGTATATCAAATAAGCGGAAGCTTTCTCATAAAACTTGTTACTAAACTAACCCATACTCTACGTATTGATTAATAGCCTTTATTATTATTGCAAACAAATTCCATTAAATATTTGAATCAAACTTAAATTAAATTAATATTAATAAAAATAGGCTCAGGATTGAACATTGTAGAAATAAATGCGGACACATAAATAATTGTATCAAAAGATTGTTTGTATCATGTAATATAAAAATGATTGAACGATATCGATTTGACGATTGCTCTCCCTGTCATTCTCCATAGATGTGATAACGATAGGTAAATATTGTCAAAATAATATCGTTCAATTGGTTTGTTTTTTACCAAATGACCCCCAAGCATTGTATATAAAATCTGTAGTACTATCATGGTCCAAATCGACGGTGGTGACACCTGCTGGTTCCACAACTAGCTTTGCCAGCTGGTATATCAAATCAAAAAGAACACTAGCGCCGCAAACGTATCAACATCGCGTAACGAAAAGCTAGGTCAGGATTTTACTGTACGTTTCATATAAAAAGCCCTAAGGGTCAAAAGTCCAAAATGGACTTTTGGTCCACTTTGATAGGCCAAAAGTCCACAAATCTGTTGTGGAGATTTGACCCACCCAAGTGAGTCAAAAGCCAATAAAAAGTGGCTCAATATTCCCTAATTTTAGAAAAAAAGTGGATAATAACTCCACAATAATTTCATATTCAAATATTGAAAAAATATATTCTTTACTACACATAAACTTAAAGTACACCAACTGACAACATAGGCGCCTTCCTGGCGACTGAGCATATCCTAAGCGGAGCGACGGAGTCGCGTGAGTGGGACAGAGGATCCGAAAGGATCCTTAAACCCGCGAAGCGGGCCACCCAAGGTACTTTTTAGTACAAAAAACTTTGATAATAGATCGACTGACAACATAGGCACCCGCGGCCGCCGGATGACTGAGCATAACCTGTAAACGGAGCGACGTGACGGAGTCGCGGGAGCGGAACAAAGAGCCCAGAAAAGGAGTTAAAATCATTTAAGCAAGCGAGGCAGGTCACCTAAGGCTGCATAAATAATAAAAATAAATAAATATAAAGTGGTCCACTGAAGTGGCCGAAGTGGATCAGAAATCCACAATCAATGGGCCAGAAGTCCAAAAGATTTTTGTGTGGACTTTTGGCCATCGGGGTGGGTCAAAAGTCCAAAATTGATTTATAGACTTTTGACCCACATAAGTCGGACAAAAGACAATTATGGACTTTTGACCTGTGGACTTTTCACCCTGCACCGAAAAAATAATAATGACTAGTTTCAGATGCTGAACAAATTTACTTAAGTGGCCAATATGACTCACTTGAGTGCCACTCATTCAACTGAGTTTGAAGTGTTTGAGCAAGTGCCTGAGCTTAATTGCTTTACATTTCATATCCAAAATATCTAAGGATTGCTAGACCATTTAACGTAGTGTGTATGAATTAAAATTGTAATCCAATAATTTCAAATTAATTATTGCAATTTTGGGTATGTATTTTGTAAGCTTATTTTACTAGAAAACGGCTCTAACTAAATTGATAAAATTTATTTGAATATTCTTTTGACAGCCAACATCAAATTTTGGGATTTGATGACATTGGGCCCTACCAATAACCAAATTTAGTAACGACTTACATTTTTAAGAAAAATGGAAGATAATTATTTTGTCTTTAAATAATAAACCAACCATGGTACGGCTTAAATATTTAGGTGGACCCTAAATAATAGATATTTCATGGTATGTACGATTAAATATGTAACACAACATGTACGGTTTATATTTTAAAGTGCATACCATTATGGTCTACTTTCCTTAAATATTTAATTCGTTACTAAATTTGATAATTGGTAGGGCCAAATGTTCACGAACACGTGTGATGTTTATCTGTATAGCTAATAGAAAAAAGTCTGAAAGTTTTTGCTCTGTGCGGGGTATCAAAAGTAAAGCATTTCAGACACAATAATTACATTCATCAATACTTTGAATGTAATAAATGTTCGGTGAGACGAAGGTTTAACGTACATTTAAATATTGTTTTCGTAACTCCCGACAGCAGACTCTTTTGGCGCAGACTATGACGTTATATCAGTAAATTTTTAAATAGCAGTTGGTTTTCGAAATAACCTTATTTGGTGTAAATTTAGTTGATATTTCTGTAAGTCATCTTCATCATAATATCTCAGAAATAATTGCAATCTCAGAAATTAAAATTTCTTTGAATTGTATATGTCTAACTTGGAGATCCATGATGTTTGAGCTATATATTATATAATGTAAGTATAATCCAGACTTTTCTTTTCCGAAGATTTCTAATGCAACCCTCAAATTACCTCTTTACGCAGGTGAAATTCGTATTATTAAGTCGTATGTTGATGTTGAGCTTGTGGTTTCCTTAATAGTAAAATGTTACCTTTTTTGGTGCAAAGCTTTTGAGAATTTACAAATGGAGACAATTCGATTCTGGTATTTAATCTTAACTTAAAAATAATAATAATAGAATTTCAGCAACGGCTTAAGCCAAGAGCACCTATCTCTGCGCTGCAGAGATTAGGCTCTTTATTTTCCCTAGACCACGATAAAAAAAAACTCAATTTATGAGGTATAAGAAACCTTTAAAATTATAACGAAATAAATACAAAAATGTTTTTTATAATTAACTATTTTGCAAATAACAAATAAGTTTATATTTAAAAACATTGATACTTAGCTCAGACTTCAACTCAGTTGGTAGGCTATTGAACAAATTAAATCCCGAATGCATAACAGAATTCTGGGTACTGCTTCTGATGCATCTGTTTGGTCTTAAGTCCACGTTTTTTCGCAAGCTATAAGGCTGTATTTCACCAACATTAACTATAAAAGATTGTAGATAGTCCGGAACCAAATTGTTTTTCATTTTAAAAATTAACATCATTGCACTTTACTTTTGTCTTTGGTCTACATTCATCCAATTTAAGGCATTTAACATCACTCTTATCGGTGTATAAATATTCACTTTTAATATGACTCTCATTGCTTTGTTCTGAAGTACTTGGAGCCGCTTTATTATTTCCCGTTCACAAGCATACAATAACGTCGAACAATAGTTAAAATGAGGTAACACAATGGCATTATAAAGCGGTAACGAACTTTCAAATGTTAAATCACGCCTGATTCTTCTTAAAAACCCAATCTTTTTAGCGATTTTTGCACACACATTCTTTCCATGTTTTTTAAAATTCAAGTTTGAATCTAAAGGTACACCAAGGTATTTAAAACTGTTAACACACTCAATAATATCTCCATCCATACATATAGTTATTGGTTCAAACACTCTGAACTTCATGCACATTGTCTTTTTCACGTTTAATTTCATTTTGTTCATTTGAATCCATTTATTTATACTACTTAAGTCTGCATTCATACAATCAAGCAACATTTTCGAATTCTTACCACTTATATAAATCAAGGCATCATTCGCAAACAGCATTATCTTACAATATTTCAACACACATTTTACATCGTTTATATATAAAAGAAAAAGCAACACTCCCAAAACAGAACCCTGGGGGACACCAAGGTCTATGCTTAGTGGACTAGAAACTGACCTGCCAACTTTTGTTCTCTGCGTCCTTCCTGTTAAATATGAACTGAACCAATTCAATTCCTTGCCTCGTATTCCATACATTTCTAACTTTTGCCACAATATAATTCTGTCTATCTTTTCAAACGCACGCTTAAAATCCAAAAACACTGCTATCACTGAATTATTACAAACAATCTCTCTTCTCCATTCATACAACAACCAATTTAAAGCTGTTTCACAAGAATGACCCTTTATGTATCCAGATCTTTCTTGTATCAAAATCCCATTTCCTTCAATATAGGCTTGTAGCTGACTTGCTACCAACCGCTCTATGATTTTTTCCAATGTTGCCAATATATTAACTGGGCGAAATTCCTCACATTTGGTCGTATTCGCCACTTTTTCGACCTGTATGACTGTTGACTCTTTCCAATTATCTGGAAATATTCCATAAAAGAACAATTTGTGTTCTTTTCGATCAATTTTTATTCTTTTCGCCATGGCTTTTGATAAATATGTTGTTAAGTTTAAATACCAGCATCGCAAAATCTATATTCGTAAATTCTCAAAACCTTTGCACCAAAAAAGATGATACTTTTCCATTAAGGAAACCTCAAACCCAACATACGACCAAATACGACTTAATAATACGAATTTCGTAATTGGGGTGATTGTTTCTTTTTGAATTGATATTAAAGGATATTGAAGCAAAAATTTATAATAAATGACAAGGAAATGACACACTACTAATTTTCATGTACAGGTACCGCATTTTTTGCCTTTCTCGCAACACAGTTCCTATAACTTTGCAAAGTTTATTATGTACCAACGCCTTACAATACTGAGCGTAAATGAAAAAATCCAGTGATGTCGTAACTTTTAATCAGAAAACTGAGTTCATAAATTGATTGAATAGTGTTATGTAATTCCATTGTTGGGTAAGTCTAAGAATGACTTTTCCTTACATTTAGAGTTCGTATGGATTTCTCTTACTTGGTAAAATATTAGATAATGGGGGGCTATCGTGAATACATTTTTCTTGAGAAAATTATGGAAATGTCAATAATGAGCTGTGTTTTTTTAAAAGAGTGATTAGCAACTCAGAAAAAGTTTTACACGGAAAACACAAACAAATTTTTTTATAAATATTTCGTGATATACACTCTCTCAAAAAACCCAGCTATGGTTGAATGATTTCGTTATTATCGGAAATACATTTTTCATAGGATATTGGTTGTCATTTCAATATGCTAAATCCGAGCTAACAAGAAACATTAACAATTTTCGAAGAAGGGAAACATTCCCTGGGAAATTTAAATTCAAATTTTCTATGCAGTTAAGTTTTTTCTAACCTTTATTTCATATTTTATGAACATATTTCTGCAAAAAAGTCTATTTATAAAATAAAGTTATATTTCCAATTAAACATAAGCTAAATTCACTACCAATTGTTATTGACAATAATCGAGAAGGCCATAAGCGTCTGTCAAACCAAAGCGATCTGTGCTGGCGATCGCGATAACAAAATGGATGACTTTATTGAGTTATGCCTCTTCGATTTTTCACTTGTTTTAATAACGATGGAAAATTGCTTTACTCGATAATTGAATTGGCTGAATTACAAATGTGTTGTAGGAGCTGATTCGAGTTTTACCCTGAAACTCATCCGATCTAGCACTGAAAAACATAATTATTAAGTCAAAAGCCCCCAACTGCAACAGCAATTTTTCACAATCACTAACGGACCAAGTTGTAACATAACTGGAGTTTGAATAACTGGAAAATAATTTCAACTACCCAAGCTAAGAATCCGTTTGTCCAGGAATCACTAATCTCAGAAACAAAAAAGCAGTAAGTGGTGAATGAAATCACCATTTAGTTATGCGGAGTGGAGTGACAGTTCGTAGAGAACGGGACCTAAAGAGTTACACTCTCAACACTTCCTGCGAAGTCGTTGATAAATGGCAGAAAACAGAGGAATCGAGGGGACCTACAATTTTCTGCCAATTCCGAACATCTAACAACAGGGGCACTATATCATGAGAAAAAATACTTGAGGGATTTCTCCGTAAGTGGCAGCTTAGATGGAATAGATTTGATTCGAACCCATACTCCAGTGCACTAACCTTTACTCGAAGGAGTATTACAGTTGTTAAGAGGAGATATTTTCGTATAACTAACCGGTTTTTCCCTAAATAAGTTTTTTTACTTAATCGCCAAAAGTTCAAATTAAGTGTTTTTCGGTTAAGCCAAGTAATTTGTATGAGATTCAATGTGTTTATATTTGATATACGAACAACTGAATTTATCATTTATAAGCGCAGTTCAAATAAGCGGACTCGACTGTAGCAGGCTATAAGATTACATGTAATATTGTAAAGTTTTAAAGGATATGTTGACTTGTAGGTAGGTAGGTAGAAGTTATAATCGATTGCTATTTATTTTAATTTGTTTGCTCAGTGTTTTGTATTTTTTTTTATTTTACGAATTCATAAACACTCCCTAGAAAAGTGACCCATTTCCCATAAAGATAAAGTTTGAAGCAGTTTGTTTTTAATTGAAAATTTGTATTGATTATTCAAAACTTTTAAATAGAAAAGCGAAAAGATTTTATTGTTTACAAACTAAATCCATGCACAAATTTATTTTTTTTTTTTTTTTTGTATAAAGAAGTGAATAATTTAAATTTTAGTTAAATATATAATTTTTTTGTACCTTATGGCGCCAGCACCTTCCATCTGCTGTCGATCTAAGGGCGGATCGAAAATCTGTTCACGATCCTCTTTAGATAATTCCAAATCAGCAAATTGGTCTAATTCGGATGTCATTTTGTATTTTTTTTTTATTTATATATGTAGATATATTCTTTTCAGATTTTTGTCTTCAAATAGTTAAATAATTTCAAACCCCGTTTGATTTTCACACTTGTCCTTAACTTTATACAAACGAACAGAAAACAAAGTTCTTTTTCATTAAAAAAAATTAGTGAACAACTTTAAGTGACACACTTATATTTTTATTATACTTCTTCAACTTAGAGTCTTTCTTTTTAGTAAATATTTTCCTTTTTTTAAATAACTTTTATGCACCAATTATAAAACAATTAGTTGTATTTACAAAATTTAGCATTTAATTTGCCGTTCATGTTGTTCTTAATTTAATTTTTTTTTCTAAACGTAAATTTCGAAAAAGGAAAATCTAAAATGAAAAAAAAAATAAAAGAAAAATATTTTGTTATTAATTATTGTTGTAACCAAAATATTACAAAATAAAAACAATATACATATGTATAGGCGCACTTCATTTAAGGTTTAAAAGAAATGTTTTAATTTTAAAGAGTACCTAGGTCTATACTTTTTATTTTTTTTTTGCACTATAATGTATAGGTACAAAACAAAAAAATAAAAAGTGATAAAGTTACGCATACACAAGGAAGACGACAAAATTTGAGACAAGAAAGTGGGAGGAACAATTAAAATAAAGTCACGTTATATTGTTATTTTTGTGATTCTCTGCTGGGCGCCAGTTATATAGAGAGAGGGAGAGTCGGCGCCATAATGAGATTTCCTATTAAAATTTATTAATAAAGTAGGTTTTTTTGTACGTTTTGAACTAATTTGTATTGGTAGGTACCTACATACACTTACACCCAACCGAATATGTATGAATAAAAAAATCGAAGAGAACAAATTGTTTATACAAAATAAAAAAGGTATCACTTAAAAACAGCCCGGTGCGATGTGTCAAAAAATGCAAATCCCATTTGATTAGATTTGACAACACTGACAGCAACTATGAAAGCGATTATTGTGATGAGAGGTTCCAATAGTGATGATGGTGGCAAAAATTCAGCTGTCGCTTGCGGAAAATCATATTGTAAGTTGAACCATCGGGACTGAATATAACGTGTCTTTAATTGATCTGTTTTGATTTTATGTTTAATCCTTGTTTGGAGATTGATTTTGGTCTTTTGGGACTTACACTTATCTCAATTTAATGTGACTCTGTTCATAGATTATTGACGGGCAAGACGAAAGAAATTTGGGCATGTGGGAGCCGACAGCGACGACAAAGTAGGTATACCTTTCTCTATTTTTTTTTTTTTATTTTTATGTATGAGAAATTGAGAATTTACCGAATTCCCCTACACTTTTGTGTTACTACGTAGGTATTTTTTTTTTTCAAACACACTCTCACTTTTACTTGGCCCATCAACTCTATTCGAAGAAAACGCGGAGAAAAATTTGGTTTTTGTTGGATATTTAAAGAAAGAAAACGGAAACTTAATTTTCTAGGTTGGATTCCTGGATAGTAATTTTTTCAGTTTTTATCCACCTTTATTTAACTCTCCCGACTTCAAAATGAACCTACTTTTTTTCCCGACCTTTCTTATTTGTTTTATGTTTTTAATATAATTTTTTTTTTAAACAATAACAAACCACAGACCCGAAATAATATTTTATGTTTTCGTATAACAAAAAATTAAACAAAATTACAAAAAAACGGTTAGCCGGAGAACGGGGGAAATGTGAATTTTTTGAGTAATGAGAAAAAGAGGCACACGGAACTGCGTTTCGTACGCTGCTCTCTGTTAGGAACGTTTTTTGACACTAAACGAGAGCGCTCAAATACAAAACTCATTGGGCTACCAAACTAAACGAAAATATTGGTTGTATGTTTTTTTTCTTTTCCATCTTAACACGAGAAGAATTTTTGACAATGTGTACAATTGTGGGATCTCCGTGTATATACATATAACATATACCGTCACTATCCGAATCTATATGTATTTGTGACAAAAAAAATAATTAAGGAAGACTTTAGAGCTCTCCATCTTTCACATATTAACTAGCATACAGACATTTCCAAGAGTGCCAAAGTGTAAAACTATACAGAAGAGTGAAGCGGAGAGGTTAACCGAATAGAAAAATGTTAAAACAAGTACAAGTGAAAGAAGAACGGTGGTTCTAAGCACAGACAATTTTTGGCAATTTCCCCTCTTTATTTTGATAGTCGTTGCGCTCACCAACACAAGTAAATTTATCATAAGTAAAATTCTCTTGGAGTAATATTTCTGAGTTGAATTCGTGTCTTGAAAGAAAAAAAGAAGAAAAATCGGCAAAGGAACTGCTACCATTTGTTTTACACGCCATCATACACCCGAAATTTGTCGGTCTTAGAAGAAGGAAGAAAAGACGACTAAAACCGCTTACCTCATTCCGCAGAGTACACCAACAACCTAATCGTTATCCTTATCCTCGCTCGTATGAATTCGGATTCGAGGACAAACGGAGAGAACGGAAAAAAGGAACCCTTGGCCTTAGCCTTGTTTAGAATCAAAGTACTTCTTGTATATTTTGTTCCCTTTGTACCTACCTATTTGGTATTTTTTTTTTTTCTTTATTTTCTTCCTTCGTATCTTCCTTTCGCCTCCTGTTTATTTTTTTACGATGGTGGTGGTCTCGTTTTCTAATGCCCATTGGTATTTTTGGTTTTAGAAAACTCGTTGTGCGAAAAATAAGAAGAAATACAAATTTTTTGGACTTCCTTGGCAGGATTATAGGTACCTATATTATGTATGACGATGTTTTTTATTTTGTATTGAAGATGAGCACTTTTTAGTGTGGTGGAGAATATTTTCAACTACCACTTGCAATTCGTTCTGTATTGGAAACTAATTGGTATGTTAGATTTTAAGTAGTTTCAGGATAATGATAGAAAGATTGACAAACACAAATCTGTACAAAAAAAAAAAAATGAATAAAATGAACTAGGAACCTACAACCGTTATTTTGTTGGAATAAGAACTTCAAAGAAGGCAATCAATTGATTTCATTGGGACTAGGTAGGTATCTATAAAGGATACCAAATACCTAATCGTTTTTAAATTTTTATTAAGGCCTATGTATGTTATCATTTTGAACGTTTCTTTATTAGAAAAGTCGAATCTGATTTACATTCCAATAAGGTGAAATAGAACATGAAAAACACTGCTGGACAATTTAAGAAACGAAAACAATTTTTTTTACTTCTTTAGTTTCTTAGTGTTTTTTAAAGAGCTATATTTCCGTTAAGAGATTTGTAAGCAGAAAAATCTTCATGTTTTTTTGTCTTTTTGCGTTAAGATTTTTGTCAGATATCTAAAAATTAATAAATTGTTGGTCTAGAGAAGAACAGTTTAAGCAAGACTTATTTTTATTTAGGAAGAGGCAAAATATGACCCGAGCTGCAAAACTTGGCTTATTGCTTCACTAATGAATGGTTAAATAAGTTGATATTGAAATCATATTGGTCATTTAGGCTTTTTAACTTATTAGGTTTTCATCAAAATGATCTCAGAAAATATTTTGATATGAAATTATTGAAGATTTTAAGAAGAAAGGGGTTAACACCATGGAGTTATTTAAACATTTTGCTATCGTTAAAAAAGGCATTGTTTTATAAAAGTAAAGATGCCGAGTTTTCAGTAGTTTGAGCTTTCCCATAGTGCTTTAAAGTATCCGGATATTTCGGATATCCGGATAACCGGATGAGATCCGAAAATGCGAATCAGATCTGGATCTAGGATCCGATATCCCAAATAACCGGATAGTGTCGGATCCTCGGATCCAGATCCGGATCCAGAGTCGGATCCTTGGATCCAGATCCGGTTCTGGATCTGACACTATCCGGATCCAGATCCGAATCTGGATCCGAGGATCCGACACTATCCAGATCCAGATCCGGATCTGGATCCAAGGATCTGATTCGCATTTTCGGATCAGATCCGGATATCCGGATAGTTTGAGGATCCAGAACTGATTTTAAGCTCTACTTATCCAGAAATAATAGTCTTTCTTATTTATTCAGATGTTCTTCGACAACCAGAAAAACCTTTGACAAATAATCTTAAGTGAACTACACCCAGAATATCTTTGCCCATAATTTCCAAATCGATTTATATTCTTAGCTTCATAAAGGGTGTCCCTTAATTCGTCAATAGTATTTTATTGCATGATTCTTGGATATATTCTAAGAAAAAAATCGTTTTACAGTAAGGGCCTATCTCCAATTTTGATATCATCTATCGGGGATTTGATGTACCCTGGCCAATGTTACCGGTAATTGCGCTGTTAGTACTATTGATAGAAACTTCCTTTAAGCCTTTGTTTTTAGAAAAAATACTAGCCTTTGTAACTGCGTTTAAATCAATTTGATATCTTTTCTCAGCCTTATGATATTCAGTTTTAAGCTTGTTCCATTTTTCCTGCCCATGCTAATTTTTTGACTTTGGGGTCAATTTTCTCCAAAAAATGCGTAATTTTTTGGAGAAACTTAACCCCAAAGTCAAAAAATTAGCATGGGCAGGAAAAATGGAACAGGCTAAAAACTGAATATCATAAGACTAAGAGAAGATATCAAATTCATTTAAACGCAGTTACAAGGGCTGGTATTTTTTCTAAAAACAAAGGCCTAATTGAAGTTTCTGTCATTAGTACTAACAGCGCAATTACCGTTAACATCGGCCAGAATACACCAAAGTAAGACTTTTCTTAAATCCACGATAAATGATATTAAAATTGGAGATAGGCCCTTACTGCATAACAATTTTTTTCTTAGAATATACCCAAAAATCATACCCTTAAATACTATTGACGAATAAATGGACACCCTGTATACAATACATTTAAAAGTAATAATTTTAATAGCAGTAATAGTTTTACTTTTTTCGAAATTTTAGTTTGAACAATTTTATAATATTACAAATAAATTATGGCCTTTGTTTTTTTGAAACCGTCTGCCAGATATCAAGTTTTTTTCTTTTCTTTTTTTTTAATTACAAAATATATCTATTTATTAGTTATATAATAATAATGTATTACAAATTTAAATTAACGTTTGAATTTATACATGTTATATCTATATAATATGTACCTACAATAAATTTTGTTTTGATCTTTATTTTTTTGTTTCTCGTATTTTTCAATTTTATTTTTTTTTTAATAAATCAATTAAATTGCATTACAAAAATGGATTGTTTTTTTTTGTTGGGTTCAAATCTCTTAGTAATTCATAAAATTTTTTCTATAGTTAAAGGCTTCAATGCAGTATTGGGCAAGACATTTCCAATTATTTCCATTTAAAATGTTTATGGAATCTGATTCGCTTAATGTTGTCTTTTCAAAATTTCCAAATCTTATTTCTATATATATACGAGTTTTCTTGTTCTTGTAGATTGCAAAGCTAGCAGAATGTTTCTCGATCCCTAAAATATGGTCTATAATTTAAGTTAAGAAGCTCTCCCCTTATGCGAAAAATTAAAGATATCTCATATAAGCTTATTTTGTCTGTGAAATAGTTGAGATCGCTCAGATTATATTCTAGCTTTGGATATAAAGATCTACGCGATGAGCCCCTGGCTTCTTCAATTAGATCGGATCTTATTTTCATATCGAGTTTTTCAAGAATGCATTTGAACTTATCCCCCACACCTCCATTTAGCATCTCCCACGAATGTACTAAAACCCCGCTCAATATGCTTATATCTTCCCATCTCTTAAAACAGCTAATGTTTTTTTGAATACTGTGTATCGCTTATATTTTTGGCAACCGAGTGTCATCATAAGAGAGTACTTTAGTAACATACTCAAAGTGCATTTTCAGGGTGAAAATAAAAATAAAAATAGGTGGAAGACCTGTATCTAAATGTTTTTTTTTAAAAGAAGCATTGCAGTTTTTCAACCTCATCAAATTGTTGATACCCCCATACTTGAGATCCATAAGTCATTATAGATCTCAAAGCAGCATCAAATACTCTAAATTTAACTCTATGGGTAACATTTTTGTTACTAATCAAGTTTCTCCAGGATGAGTTTATAGCAGATAGTGATTTTATTTTACATTTAATATAACGATATTTTTTGGATGCCCGAGATGAACCTACCTATAGAAATCGGCATAGGCTATTCGCTAAAATGTTTTAACAGAAAGGTTTTGGTAAGCTTCTGAGAAAACTTGTTGCGGTGAAGTGGTTCCTAAACCTCCTTGTAAAACATACTTGTTGACTAAGTACTACAAATGTCGCACTTTGAAATTAAAATCTGATCTCAATGAAATCCAAAAATAAAGTGGAATGATGATGAAACAAAATACAAACAAGTCTGGAATACAGTAAAAACCTAGATAGTTTTGTTGGATGGCACCAGATTGGATAGTATACCAGAAAGGTTTTAAAAATATTGCTGATACTAAAATTCACATTGCTATGCGGGTTGTTATCACGTGAACACCTTAATACAGAACTCACTGTCGCTGCTTTATTCGATAAAATCTCGTATAGCTATGATAGAGGAGAAGAATATTTCCGTCTGGGCCAGGCCAAAGAGTTTTTTTTTCTTCAAAGTGCATCATGTCCATGTGTGAATGCCGGTTATTTGGTATATGTACGCACAACAGTTTTTTAAATCATGACGTTCAACGTGCAAAGATCCCACGATATAATCAAATTCAGAGTCAAAATAAGCCTAAGTAGATTTTTTTTCTATGTGATTTCGCTTATTACTCAAGGTCGAAGTTTATGTCTAATTGTTTTCTGAAATCACCCTAATAATGTATTTTGAGCCGCCCTTGGGAAAAAAAGTGGGGAAAAAATAGTCGTTTTGCACAAAAATTAATTAAATTCGGACACTAGAAGCTGGTGCAAAATAATATTATACAATCTTGTAGATGGATGAGCAATGTTTTGTTTAAAAAGAATTTTCATGATTTTCAATCTACCTTGAAAAAAGAATCAGTTTACATTGGTTTAATTTTTTGAAATTTGAGTTTAAAAACATTAGTTTCGAAAGCTATTGCCAGGCTTATCTACATACAATGTTATAATATTAAATTTTATTTAGATTAAGCTCATTCAAGAAAATACTTGAGCAAGCGAATCCAACATTTGTTTCCCTCGTACGGTTTGACAGTAAGACCTCTGAAACCTCAATTTCCCTGCCAAATAAAAATTGAAGACAGTTATAATACTTTGTCGTTAGTGTTTGTTTTTATTATGACTCTTTACAAAAATACCTTGCTGTACAATTTTTATTGTTTCCCCAGTTGCAACTTCAAAAATAAATGACGAAGATCAGTTCAGAAAACCATTATACGCATAAACAATGAATTCCACGTACTGCAAATGTAGGTCCTATGTGGAATGGATTTGCCTGCATTTTCATTTTTTATTTAAATAATTCAAATATTCATGTACATTCCATTCATAAATGTATAATTTCGGAATTGAACATACTACCTTCTGTTCTTTCACTCGTCAATTCAATATTATTATATTCGTTTTCTTATATTAAATAAGACATTTCGTAATGATCATTGGTAAACTAGGTACTTTATACCATACTTATTATCTTTTTGAACATTTCAAATTCTTTAAACTCATGCTTATAATTTATAAATAATAGTTAGCAGTTATAATTTTGTTCTTAATCAATCAATAAATAATACACCTTTAAAAACGATTTTTTTAGTCGTATGTATCTTTGTATGTACATTTTTATTTTTATTATATAATAGGTATTTCCATACAAAGTGTATTTCCTACAAAATCATTATTAGCCATATAAAACAAGGTACACGCCTCAGAATTATTATCGTACCTATCAATACTTTGTGACTTTTATAACTTTTTAAAAAAGCTTGCTCCATTGATATAAAGTTTCAACAACATATTCAGACCATCAGATCATCTTAAGATCTAAATTTAATATGCAATGCACTGATATAAGTGCAATGACCTCGGACTGAATAAGGAAACATTCTTCGCCGATATTTTGTAACCTCTTCAATGTCTGTCTTCCCCCAATTTTCATTTATAATTTCTAAAAATATTTCCCATTTCCGCACAATAAGTTCCGCTCCTGAATAGCCCACCATTTATAACTAGATTATTTTCTATGCGTTTGTCTCCCATTGCAGGGCTGTGAATAGGTGTTGCCAGATGCTTACCAACTTTGCCGCTAAATATTATTTGTTATTTTTATTTATAAGTATATAATATGTATGTATGGTATACATTACATATGTATATTGTATAATGAACATTTATCAATGAATTTGTCACGTTATAATATAAATAACGTAAATAACAAAAATTTCCTGCTTCCATTCATTCTACCTAGTGCCGTGCATTGCATTGAAAAGATTTTAAGGTCTTACAGGCATATACTTATAATTAACAATCCGAATTGGAACATTTTTGAAACAGCTATTTTCGGTCTCATAGCACACATAAGCGTTAATTAAGGGCAATCAAGTCTCAAAAAGAATTTTGCTACTGCCAAGGCACTTGATTGAGTTTACTTTTGGTCGTTAATTTGTCATCGCTTACATATTTTGAATGTAGGTTTTTTCTATCTGAATATACCTAGCAGTTTTATACTTTGAATATCCTTTGTAATGCAATTGACAAATGTTCATAATTTCTTTCAATTTCTTGTCCTTAACAACTTAATAGTGAAATGGTCTCAAATCGGCCCTTATTTTTGTCACATAATTTTGTGTGTGCGTTTTTTAAATAATGACAATAAACTATAAAGATTCTTTTTGACCTTTTATTGATTCATTATTTTGAAATTTTTCTGACACAAAAGTGGAATTGTGTCATCTGAGCGAATGCATCAGCGTTTATGCCATTTTTAATTATTGTGTTCGCTGCAGAGTCTTTCTATCTGTTTCTGTTGATTTTGGGATTTGGTTACAGCTCATTAACTTGCATTATACATAGGTACCTATTTCCCCAGACTAATACTTAATATATTCCAGTTATGTATGACGAATTAATAAAAATCCTTGAATTTGAATGGAAATTGAATGGAATGGCAATGCTGTACAGAATTCTTTTGCAAAAGGAAATCAAGAGTTTTGGGCCCCCCATATACTCTATAACAATTAACAGCAGAATTCCTTTACAAAAATAAACGCAATCATCAAAATATACGCATGCACGATCCGTAGTAAAATGCTCGCACGTGTATATAAATATATATATAGCATAAACCTATACCGAAATAAATATACGACGGCCGGCGCGGCACGACGGGTCCGGGTATGCGAACGATATTAGTAAACAAAAACCAGGTGGAGGGGGAAACAAAACGAAAAAAAACTACTTTCGATTTAAATTCGATGAGTCTAGAAAATCTTTAATAAATTTTTGAACTAAAAAAAAATTAAATACTATTTTTGGATGCTTGAGAATGAGAATGATAAGTTGCTAGATTTGGAAGGAACCCCAACGAACAGGACAAACTATTTTTGGAGCATATTTTGTGATAAATTTAAAGGAGTGGATTGTCGTATGTTCATCTTTCAATAAGTTTTAACAAAACATTCCTAATAGAAAATTCCTATAGCAAAAACGTTCCTTTGAATTAGAGATTTAAGAAAATGAGGGTGGAGGACAATGCTGTAATTATTTATTTGTTTTGAACCAGCGCAGCGCAACGCGGAGTTCATATTAAGCTAAAAGAAGTACATAATATTATATAATGTAGTAGGTACCTTAACTAAGACTTTTAAAGTACAATTTCAAGAAGTGTACCTATTTTAAACTATTCATAACGGTTTTTAGACCTAAAAACAACTTTTAGAATTTTTATGAATATAACATCATCGGTCCAGTCCTGTCATCCTTCAACAGTTGTTATATCCAATTATTTTGATTGTAAGCGGATATAATCCAGTTGGGCAGTCAAGAATTCGGGCATCAGCGTATGTACTTAAGCTTTCCAGCAGTTTATTTGTATCCATTTATCTGCTTTAAGGTAGAACCTTTGTTGACGATCTATGCCCCACGAAGGTGTCAAGGAGCTAAGAAAGTCAGTAACAATTCTCAATATGAATGTCGATGTGCCTTTTACTAAGCACCCATGTCTTGTATATTTTGATATGGTTTCTGGATTGATTTTTATTGATAGAATATAGCACCCACGTATTTCTTTGTCCATGTTGCTAGCGACTGCTAATATTGGCCCAATGTACCTAAAGAATTGTATGTACTATTTTAAATTCTTGGTCCAAAGAACTAAGTACATTTATGTTTTCCCAAAGTATGCCACAATTATATATTTTGTCTTTCCTGAATTTTCTTTGCCTCCGCTGAAGGTGCGAATGTATTCTACTTAAGCAATTATCTGGTTACTCATCACAATAACACCTTTCCTTAACATGCCTTAATCATATGGAAACTTCATTCTAAATAAAGAGCAGAACCTTGTCGTAGTCCAAAAAATATGGATTTTAGTATCCCTACCAATCCGGCTATTTTACATTTGAAATTTACGTTAGTCATAGTCAACATTATGTACCTATACTGTACAGTGTACATACTCGTATGTATGTTTTTTTTTTTTTTTTAAGTTTTAATCTCCCTGTCTATGCTATCAAAAGTCGTTTTTTTTTTAGTTCAGAGCAGGGCCTGAACTGTCAAACAAAAAATTGTGTTTCTTTTTTACCTCTGAACGTTCAGCGCATTAAATTTGTATTTCTTTTTACGTTCTGAACGTGTTCTGAGCTTGTTCAGAGCGTGCTGTATGAGCTCAGAATAAAATAACTGAGCAGACCGAGTTGAATGCTGAACACAAGCATTTGATAGGTGAAATTGAAAAAAAAGTGACAGCTTAGTGTTCAGGTGTGTTTCAAAAATAATTCTGAGCGCTCAGAACCAGAACACGCTTTGTTCAGAGGATGTTCAGAGCATGCTCGATATGCTCGGACTCTGTTCAGAAATCTTTTCTGAGCTAAAAACGAAAAACGCCAATAGGCAGTTTTAAAGTCTGTCACAACGTGGCATGATAACATTTTTAATTCGACACATTTTTCCATGATCAACTCTCTAAGTACATACATACATACACATTTAGATTTGATCAATTGTAACTCTTCCTGGGGCCAAGCCATATAGAATTTGTCATATAATGTCTTGGGGGCTTGGATGGGGCCATTAGATCGTTAATGTATGAGGAGAGAATCTTTTGGGTGGTACTTGACAATATTACTGTACATAACCCTACGGCCTACATCCTTATAGATCCAAAAGAGTATTATTTTTAAATTTACGTAATCGATTATGTCAATGCTATTTCTACTAAAAGAAGAGTACCCACCCAAAGCCCCACCATAGTTACGGTACGCTATACCTACTCTAGGTACCGCATCCAAAACGGTGGGGAACCTTTTTTTAAGGAGCGTATTGTAAGTAATTGAAGCTTTTTTAAACTGAAAAATAAATTTGGCTTGTGATGTGGGCGCTACTACTATTTTGCTACCGATAAAGGATTTTGGTCCTCTGCTGCATCCATAGTTATTACCGACATCTTATACAACTTTCAAAATACGGAAACATAAAGATAATCGACCCTGATGTTGAACGGTTATATGAAGGATGAACCCATCTGTCACGCCTCTTCTTATGGCAAAAGTTTTGTAAAAAGTTGGTACCTATTCGTTAACCCTATGAGCTGTATGTAAGTAGGTTCCTGCTCAATTAAAAGCCTAATGTCTAAAAAGAACATTTTTCTATTAAAAACAATTCCTAAATACTCGGTTTTATGCCTCAAAAAATATTGTTAAAACAAAAACAAATTTTCTCATGATACGATTGGGTATTTCTGTAAATGTGCGTACTGCGTATACAGGTATAGTTTGCTTTTTTTGAAATCCTTGCAATGCACATTGCACATGCCTTCAATATTTTTTATCACTTTTTTCCGAGCAACAGCTCCTCCTACAAACAAAAAGTGCCACAAAAAAGACCACTCTATTATCATCTAGTCAAACCCATACCACTAGATTGCCTCTTGATACAAAAAAGCCACTGCATTCAGGTACACTTTTGCCTTCACCATCATGACCCTTCTGTTTGTGTTTCAAAAAAGTACTTTTACAAAATGCAACATGATATGAAACCTATAGCGTCACGCCATATACCTACATGTCTATTCATTATACAATCCTTGCACTCAATCTGGCCGTAGGCAACAATGTCCAATAGGATAAGTCGGTTCTCTCCATATCCATACACCAACTATGTCCATGTCCACAATCAAAGTCATCAACATCCCTATTTTTCATGTTTCGCATATGCAAATTCAATGTTTCCCCCATCATCAATATTGCAGTGTGAGCTTTGCTGCTGCTGTTGCTGCACTTGTATCTATACAAGAGTCCATTCACTACACAAATAAACGAAACTGATGCGACACCGTCTTCTACGGACGGTGGTGCGGCACAAGACGCATGCGTGCCAAGTGCAAATGCATCGGCATTCATCCAAGTTAGTGTGGTTCCTTTTCCTTGCAAAAGAATACCCTTACCCCTTTTTATCCATTCTCATTGAGGTATGATGATAGGACGCCCTCGACTGCATTAATCGTAAAATGAGGATTTGTAACTGTATGTTGTATAGTGCGCAGCGCATTCCTTCAAAATTGATGCAACCAAAAGTGTTGTACTTTTGCCATCACATGCATTAAACTTCTTTCTAGCTTCAGAGAGCAATGGTGACATGAACCATGCACCATGCTGCGGCTGCGGCCGCTGCTGCCCTTGCTCCTTCTCCTTTAAGCTTGAGAATTATAATATTATATTTGGTCTCGTGCCGTGAGCCACCTTGTTGTGTGTAGACTGTAGAGCATCCTTCGTGCTTAAATTATATGATATAAATGTGATACTGAAAAGTGCATTTTTATGAATGGACGGAGACAAGTTTTTTTTTTTTTTTGTTTATTATGAAGCTGAAACCTACAATGAAATAACTTTTTTTGTAAGTCGGACGATGACCAAGGTGATTTTCTCCTTTGATGGCTCATATTGAAAGGTGTAAGCATCATAAGAGAACAAAAGTGCATTGTTCGTGTGTCTTGTCAATGAGTATAGATGCATGGATTATTGGATATACGCATTTTGGGGTTTTATTGTGTACAAAATTAATGGAGGAATTAACGAATTACAACAAGTACCTACCTACTTACATATACATATATAATATACATAAGTAGGTGCCTATATACATTATAGTATTGAATGTTTGAATTTTCAACAACCACTTGAGTGGGCTACCACCATTGTATTTGGCTGGAATTATTGCAATTTCATGGCTGCCACACCAATCATCACATTCCTTTCAGTGGTGCTTAGTCTTTATGTTCAATTTTAATTTATAAATTAGTGCCGTCAATTGGAATCGAACCTAGACCAGCTACCTCTGAGGCCTATGCATTACGCATTGCGCCACCGATGTTCACCTGATCATGCCCATCCAATGTAAGGTTTTGTCTTTATAAATTGCATATTGAGACAACTAGCATTTTTACTAGCCACACAAGTTGGTTGTTGATCATTCGGGTTCTTTCTTTTTTCTCCGTACACTGTTTACAAACCAACAATTCGTTGGACAATTGTAAGGTGGGAGATTGTATGAAAGATTTGACACTGGTCAAGAATTGATTTAATTAAATTGGGTTTTTTGTGTGAGAGCGAAAGCTATGCAGCCTAACTGCGAGTGTGTTATCACACAAAAAACCCAATTTATATACATTATAACATGTTTTTAGTTGAGATCTGCTTGGTTTTAAAAGTCAGAGCATCGATCGTTAGATCACTTAGCTTATCGCTTTAGATCCTGTCTAAAACGGATTGATTTGAGTTTTAAGTGCGTTTTTTAAAAGATAACTTTGTCCATCGGGTTAAAGGTTAAAAAACAAATATAGAGCTTGTCAAGATAGAACACACAAGTTTTAACACACATTCGCAAAATTATTGACAGCCCATCATTACAAGCTTAGTGTGACACTAGTTAACTAATTTTGCACTTTACAATTTTACTTTTTGCCAGACAAAAATTGTTTTAGTTTCGAGTTAAATTCAATATATTTTGTGTGTTAATTCTTATTTGGATTGGTTAAGTTACGAATATGAAGAAGCAAGAATTTCTTTTGTTTAAATTTTAATTTAATTGCATATTTGTTCGAAATAGGTTTAAATTCTAACCCAAATTTGACAGTGGAAGTTAAAATACCGCTTTTGGCTTAAACTTCAGTTCAAATTGTAGTTTAAGTTAAACGATAGTATTCTGACGTTTTGACCTCAGCTCAACGTTTGGAAACAATATACATAATAAAATATAGAATTTATTTACTTATTTGACATCACCAATTCCATCATCAAATCTGCCTGCTGCTGTTGAAAAGCTGTAGGTAACTTCTCTTTTTTTACACAATTATGGTACCGTGAATTGCATTTAAAAGACCTTAGGTCTTACATGCATATACAATACATACAAACATATGTATTTAGTTAAAATTATTATAGTATTATTATTATACACTTTAAAAGTAAACCAATTTCCAGATATTGTCATACAACAATACAAAATTATTGTTGCTGTTTCGCATGTTTTTTTGCTTCAAAGAGAGAAAGAATAGACAAGAAGAAGCTACGTACTATTAACATTTCGTCACATGCCGAAGTAAAAAAAAAATACAATACTGACAACTTTTATACCTACAATTTAGTTAATCAACGTTCAATTGAACTGAAGTTCAGATAACACTGTGATCTGTTTTAAGTGGAGTGACTGAATACTGAACAACTGAAGCAATTTTGATTTCTAAATTCCTTTATTTTCGTTGTTATACAAAAAACCTGACCTCGAGTATGTATTTTCTTGGTGCACGAATCTAAACAAATTCCCCTAGAACCTAGAATAATAAAATGCAAAGTACCTTTTTGGTCTGATATTTCTAAGAGTTTTCAACCAAAATGTGCGTCTTAGAAGGATATGACAGTTTAACTGAAGAGTCAACTGTCATATCTAGGCAAAACGCTTTCATTTTTGGAATTGGGGTCATTCGTACTTTAACTTAAGTTTAAACTTCAACCGGAAAAATGGGCATTAAGAAGTTAAGATCTGATAGAACCTGACTATTGTATACAAAAAATAGGGTTACCTTGGTTAAACCTTAGCACTTAGATCTTTAGATACTTATTTTTGTCGATTCGAAGAAGACATATTTAATTGTATTGAATTATGATCAGAAACATCAAAGGAGTACTCCAAAAATATAGGGCCATCAAATAAGAGATGTTAGTCTAAAAGCCAACAACATAAAAAAGTTTTCTCATTTGCGTAATGTTGTAACCTATACCAATACATAGCTCTGGAGGGGTTAAACCACCCCTTAAACATACCTTGACGAAGGGGTGTCGAATTGGGCTTAAAGGTTTGCAACAACGACGGAAGTCAAGCCATTTGCGTAATGTTGTACTTTAAACCCAAATAAGACTTAGTCCACTTATAACCCAAAATCGTAGAGACAGACGCTTTGGACGTTGTAGACCGAGAGCCAACGACGTAATAAGTCTAGTCATTTGCGTAATGATGTAATTCATAACAATGCATAGCCTTTGAAGGTTTAAAACAAAATTACCTTGTCTGCCTACCTGAACACGTCACGAAGAGGTGTAAAATTGGCCTTAATGTGTGACAAAAATGTCTTAGTCCACTAATAACAAAAATCAGAGAGGCAGCCTCTTTGGACGTTACCAAGGTGGCAGACACGATCAAAAGTGTGACAAAAATGACGGAAGTCAAGTCATTTGTGTAACATTTATTCGAATGCCGTTCGCTTTAGGACACTCTCACAGGCTTAAGTTCAAGAAGGCGAACCGAAGACGAACATCCCGGCTGACAAACTTTTACTGTTGATGAAAAATCCCAAAAAAACACTAGTTCAAATGCAAGTAGTGTTTCTTAGAAAGTATACAAGATTAAAAATATTTTTCTTGATAGAAAATATCTATACCTTTTTAATCTTGTCTAAATTATAGTTAATTTTGTGGAAACAAATTATTTTAAGAGCAGCTCCTAGTTTTAATACGGAAATTAAAAAAAAAACACGAAAACACTCATAAAAATTATAATGATTTTGCCAAACAAAATTTGTTATTACCTTAGAGAAATATGTCTGCCCTTTTAATATGTTAAACCTTTTATAGTTCACTTTATTGATTTCAGCACCTGGCAGAAACTTAACACAGGCCAAAAAATTCTCCATACAAATTCCGCTATTTTTCAATTTCATCCAAACTGATCCCAATCAAGTAATTCAGGTAGAATTTTTTTTTAAAACCTTTTACTAGCCTTTAAATGTTGACAATTCGAAATTTTTGAGTCAAATTTTTATTGTGATCCAAGGCTTTTGCTTCAAACCCTTCCGAAGTGTTTTAAGTAATATTTTGTTGAATGCTATTCCTTTCAACATACTCCCAGAAGTCCCACTGCAAAAATGCAGACGAAAATTCTTTGACGAACACCCCGGCAAACTACTTTAAATGTTGACAATTCGAAATTTTTGAAACAAATTCTGTTTTTGATGCAAGGTTTTTGCTTCAAACTTATAATATGGTTGCGGGGGACCTTTCTAACCGGGACCATTTTTGTAGATAGTTCATATGTACGACATCTGCATATTATATACTAAGCTAAATATTTCATTTGTTGAACATTCAAACATTCATAAATAAATATAAACAACAAAGCGAAAGCTATGCAGCCTAACTGCGAGTGTGTTATCACACAAAAAAAACCATATTGAATAAAATCAATTCTTGACAAGTGTCAAATCTTTCATACAATCTCCCACCTTACAATTGTCCAACGAATTGTTGGTTTGTAAACAGTGTACGGAGAAAAGAGAAAGAACCCGAATGATCAACAACCAACTTGTGTGCGGCTAGTAAAAATGCTAGTTGTCTCAATATGCAATTTATAAAGACAAAACCTTACATTGGATGGGCATGATTAGGTGAACATCGGTGGCGCAATGCGTAGGCCTCAGAGGTAGCTGGTCTAGGTTCGATTACAATTGACGGCACTCATTTATAAATTAAAATTGAACATAAAGACTAAGCACCAATGAAAGGAATCTGATGATTGGTGTGGCAGCCATGAAATTGCAATAATTCCAGCCAAATTGAATGGTGGTAGCCCACTCAAGTGGTTGTTGAACATTCAAACATTCATAAATAAATATAAATGACAGAGCGAATGCTATGCAGCCTAACTGCGAGTCTGTTATCACACAAAAAAAAACCTGATAAATATTTCAAGTTTGAGGGAAACAACAAACCATTGAGTGAACTGCCACCAAGTTTTATACGAGTAGTCTGGAATAGAAAATATTCCATAGATCCCAACGATAATATTCAATTTGAAAAATAAAACTCTTTGCACGTCACTGGGGGTTGAACATAGACATCATAGACCGCTTTCACACAAGGAAACTGAGTTTCCAGAAACTAGTTAGTTTGTAGGCGAGAAGGGTGTGAGGGGAAAGTTTTTTCATTCGCCTTACGCCCTTTTCGCCTACAAACTCCCAGTCGCCGGCAAATCAGTTTCCTTGTGTGAAAGCAGCCATAGCATCGCACTACCGAATTATTTCAAGTCTCGTGCTATCTCATGAATACAAGGGTTTGCTTAATACTCTTCTCAAATCCCCATTATTTCATACATGGCAACCTTATAATTTAATAAAAAAAGTTCAAGCAAAACGCCGCTACCTTATGCTAGGTTTCCACTTGTCATTTACCAACTGACGAAAGACCTATTTTTGCGTCTTTTAACAAAATGACAAGTGAAAATACCCTAAAATTGCTTGTCTTCGAACTGGCAAACTCTGTTTGTCAATGAAAGACAACGAATTTCAAAGACAAGTGGAAATAACTGAATTGATCAACGAAATGTCACTTTGTCTTTGAAAGACAATGAACATTTTCGTCCAACTTGATTTATCCTTTGTTAATGAAAGATACTGATTTGACAGCTATAAAGTTTAAAAAGAAGTGAATGTTTTTTTCAAATTGAAGTTATTTTTTGTAATTTGGAGAGTAACAGAAAATTAATTCCGTAAAATAAGTGACCACAATATAAGTTATCCTAATTCAGATGATAATAAAGATAAAAAAGAATTAGGGAGTCTACAACGGAGTGGACAACGGAGATTACCCGATCGTTTATTTAAAAATGCTGCAGTCCAATAAATCAGGAGTGCGCTAGAAATGTTAATTGGAAATAGTTGAAAAACGGACGAATATAAATTTCAGGTGTCATACACTAGTTTCTGATTTTGCATCGATTTTCTGTGCACGAAATTATTGAAATAGAACATAGTTGAAAAGTTTTTTTTACTACATATTTATTTGTTTAAATGAATGCGGTTAGCAGAAATAAATCAAAATTCGAAGAGTAATAAATTTGCGTTTCCATTTTTGATTTTTGATAAAAAAAATAATTTTTGTTTAAATATAGGTGTAGTAGGTAGGTACTAATGAGATTGCAAGCTTTTACAAAACTGTAAATAAATTTACAGTTTATAAAAAAAAACTCAATCTGCACACATATACACAGATTTCATCGAAGATCTTATTGACCATCAGTGTCAGTTCGACCGATGCAAGTGGAAATACATGTCAATGAACTGACAAAGTCATCTGTCAAAAATTCTTTGTCAAGTGGAAATGAACTGGCATTCGTGTCGTTCAAAGACCAAATTAACAGCTGTCAAACTGTGTCAATTCAACGACAAGTGGAAACCTAGCATTATATCGGTAAAGTTTGGTCATCTATTATAGTATCTACATATAGAGAAAATGAATGAAGCAAACAAGAAATCTGCAAAAATCTTTAAAACTAATAAAAAAATATTATGGAAACCTCGGCAAAGAATTTTTTCAGAATTGTTTGTTATATTCCTGTGTCCGTACTATGAATGTCAGTGTATTTTCATAAATTTCAGTTCAAACGCTACTTCGAACTTGTTCGGTATTTCACTTGTTTATGAGAGGTATTCATCCTCCATATCCATATCAGTTTGTATGATATTATGGAAATGTTTACATCGATCCGATACCCCTCTGCGATCTGAAACTTCTAATTCATTGAATTTGATCATAGTGTTCATTTCAAGATTCACATCATTGTGCTTCCATTAACTGGCCACCTTCTGTGGAAGCCTAGAAGGTGACCAGTAGTATGCCTTCTTATAGCAGGCTGTAATATAAATAAAGGCTCAGCCTACGCAGCAGCGAGGGACACGGTACAGAGCAACAATTTAAAGTTGCGACTGGACATTTATTGATCGACGACTTTACATCAGTAAATTTGTTAAAAACACATTTTTGCCAAAAGACTTTTATTTTACTGTAGAGCCTCGGATGAAAAATTTGTTCCCACTAAGAGGGATCTCATCACATTTCTTGTGAAATAAAGTCCAATTTGAGAGGTACTGTCAAGTGCAAAGCGATTCTTTTTTTCAAGTAGCACTACACGAATGTTAACTAGTTCATCTAGATTTTTGGTGGTCCCATTGTAATATTCAGAAATTCAAAACCATCGCAATAAATCCTTTCCTAATTTTTAATCGCTCGCACATACTGTTTTAATTATTTAAAGGCATTCATTCATAAACCATAATCCCTTCAGTGCGCCTATATAATAAAAAAAAAAATAGCTACGGCTATGCAACTTCATCAACAACTCAAAACTACACACTATTATAATCAAAACAGCGAAGGGGGAGTCTTTTCTGCTCCATCATATTATTATATTTGAAGTGAAAACTTGTAGGTATATTTTATGGCTCTTTGTTACTAGAATTGCTTTTATGTATGTGAGATACAATCTCAGCTCAGAGATAGAAAAGATATTTTGTGTGACGCTCACTACTTTTACTTTTGATTGTGGTTAGGTGCCTACCTATCACTACTTTTACTTTTGATTGTGGTTAGGTGTCTACCTATATTCACAGTTTTCGTATTTCAATCTTGAATAAGCACCATTTATAGTTAAAATGCGAGAATTTTTTCCATGACCCTGACAATGATTTTTTGCGAAGGCAAAATAATTTTAATTAACGAACTAAATTATTAAGTTGAAGGACAATCTGGTATGAAATTTGTAATAAGATCATAAATAATTCGCATTTAAAAATAGTATTATGCATACATAAGGTACCTATATTATCTTGATTTAAAAAGGATTTTCTATTTTAAAACTAATCGTCAATTTGTATTGTCAGTCATCTTTTATTAAAAATTACAAAGCTTTTTCAAATTCATTGAATACATAAATGTGTATAAAGTATGTATGTATGCACGTTGATACTATCTGATCAAAGCATTATAAGCGTGTGTAGCGAAAGTATAAATGTGTGAATTTTTTTTAATTTGTATAGATGTGCACGAGTGTAGTATCATTTTTAAATTACATTCAAATATTTAAAGTTCAAAAACCTCAAACCAAGAGAGTCATTCTATTTTGCTATTAAAGAGTATGTAAGCTTAAAAAAAACGAGTCAACAAAGAGAAAAACTCGTACGTATATTCTTATTCTCTATACCTACTCATACTTTTATGCGTCGCTTATAATTTTTATTTAGAATTCTGCATTTTTATTTGTTGAATTTTATTACTATAAATTAAAGATAAATCTATATTTCAAGAATTGATTATATTCATTTTAGCATGAACTTCACAAACAATAAAACTCATAATTTGTATGAAATATGGTAACAAATAAGAATTATTATAGTTTCTTATGATATTTTCGCCATTTTATCGGAACTTTAGAGTGTTGCCAACGCGCCTGTATAGGTTAGGTTAATTTGTTATAGTTTTTGAAAATATTGTATTGGCTAATCAAAAATAAAATAAAAAAAAATTGTGACTAGGTACTGGTTTTATATTTTGGACCAAAGATTTTTTTTTATTTGTTAAGTTATAAAACCAAATATTGAAGGTTTCACTTGATAACACGCAATTTTTATTTTTTATTTTATTTTTATTTACAATTTACAAGCAGACAGCCTACCCATCGCTGTACCGAAGCAACATGCTAAGTCCATCTCAGTGCAGATTTTGTTGCTTATCAAATGCATTTGAACAACTAGCATTTTTATTAGAACACACAAGCTTGCTGTTGCTGTTGCTTTCGGTTTCTTTCTTTTTTCTCCGTACCCGATTCATATGCCAACAATTCGCTTGTTGTTTTAACAAATAACATTTACAGAGCACCCTTTTTTTTCATTTTTTTGGAACGTCTACGTCTGCTTTTTGTAATGCGCGGAATTGGTTTTTGGTGTTGGGGCAATAGGCGGTATTTTTACATGCAAACTCCATAAAGATATTATAGTGCACTTAAGCCATTTATTGTTGCGGTTTATCAATATAGCTTTTTCTTAGGCGCATATTGAGATGTGTTTACCTCGTTTGACGCAAAACAACACAGCACGCGTTATTCATATTGCGACACATGTCTTACAAAATATGCGTGACATGAAGAAATCACAACATTACTAGATGATGCAATTATACGTCCATCACACTCCCCTTACAACACCCCTATTTTGGAGAAACCACAACGTATTGAGAAATGACATGGGGAAACGCTGTCATGTCTATAGACGATGCCATCATTTTTTTCAAAATCGGAGCACAAGCATTTAGAACAGTGTTTCCCAACTTTTTCTCGGCTATGTCCCACCAGAACCTTTCCAAAATCGACATATCCCCCTGGCTCTTGGTTAAGGTTAAGGTAATGTTAACGAGCTGACAGTCTATCTTGTTACCGTCACATTTAGTCTGGCCATAACATTTTATCTAGATACCTGCGCGGAGTAGACTGATTACCATAATATACGAGTATGAGAGTTTGCAGGTGCATATATCGTGGTATCAAAAACAATCGTCTGGCAGGTTTCTATTTCAGCCTTTGGCGGGGGTGGGGGTTTGAAAACAGCCATTTTCCAATTTACTTTGTCGGAGGTATTACCACTTCAATAAATTTAAAAAATATGTGCCGTGATGCTCTGTCATTTTCTTTAAGTCAAGACGTCATAATCTTGGCAATCCGACCAACATAACTCGAGATATAAGCCGTTTAAGAGGACATTATCGTCTTGTTGAGTCATCTCTCTCTTCGCGCGAACACAGATCAGCTTAATGTTCTTAAATTTGCCTTTAATGCGGATCGTACCTGGTGCTCGCTTACACTTCGGAAGCCGAAGACTTCTTGCCCAAGTCTTCCCCTTATCACAAAACCACAACCAAAAAGCCGCTGACCCTGCTCCTTGAAGCATCCGCCGTAGTAGATGTCACACGACACACAGTCTCCATATGCCCTCTCCATCCCATCGCACCTCCTGGATGGCTGTTACGTCAGCCTTTAGCCTGTCCAGGATCTTCACTAATTGTTCGGCAGCACGTGTTCTGTATAAGGACACGTGCAGATCCGAAATCCATTGTCCTTGTTTCGTTTGCTTCAACTTTAAATCATCCATTTCCGAGGCTTGTTGTTGTTTCGAAACACAGTTTTTTTACGTGGTAGGGAAGTTACCCCGTCGCACAACCCCTGACCTGGAGGACCAGACCCTTTAGTATAACTCCAAGGGTAGGGAGCCGGATAAACCGCTCCTTATAGGTCTGATATGGTGTTCACTAAGTAGTTCAATCTAACGGGAACTGAAGACGCCAGCGTTGATTCCATCTGGAGAATTCGTCCGCTGCCGAATCGATGAAAGGATAAGTGCCTTAGTGAGAACACTCCCCCCTCTCTTGTTGGCTGCCTCCAACAGCTTTCCACAAGGATTAAAACCCCACCACCAGCTGAGGTACTAGACACCCGATGTTCACCACTAAGAGGCGAGAGTAGGAGTTTGGGTTTTGAGAAAAACCTGTGGACGCCTGTGTCCTCTTGAATGCACATAACTACCCTTTTGAACAAGATATCTGTAAACTATTTCAAATAATTCCAGTGATTCATAATAACAAAATTATAGACATAAGTTCGAATATTTCAGCAATTTATAAAAGAATTTAATCCCTTAAGCTCGTTTCACACATATTCGGATTCATTCGGTTCGGTCTATATTCGGTTCGATTTCGGTTTCGGTCTAGATCGCTTCACATACAGATGGTTCATATTCGGTTTGTACTAACTAATAATTAAAATTAAATAAAATGTATAAAAAAATAAAAACATCAGAAAAACAGAAACCGAACCGAATATGTGTGAACGCTACGTTTACTTTGTGTGCCCTAGACCCGAATACGTGCCGTTTTGAAACCGAATGCAACCGATTCGTGTCGAGGGATAGTTCGGTACTATGTGGTCTCTATTCTTGCCGTTTTATCGTCTCACACATACAGGCCGAATACAAACCGAATACAGACCGAATCGAATGAAACCGAAAATGTTTGAAACGAGCCTTAACGGTTTCATTCGGTTTCAAAACGGCACGTATTCGGGTCTAGGGAATCTTGTTGGCAATGATCAAAGCAGACACACTTCTGCTTTACTTTTTCCGATTTTAAGATTACTTCATAAAATCGATTGTCTCGTTAGTATAACAAGTAGAGCAACAAATGAGATATCAAAATAATTGATGTTTTAATGGTATGCAGTATAAAATAAAAATAAATTAATTGATAAGTACACTCAAGACTAATAAGTCGATATCTGGAGACTATATGACTGCTCCTTATGAGACTCCGAATTAGGCTAAGTTAGAAAATGAACAATAGCCACAAAACAATAAAAGACTATAAATAAATTATAAATAAATTAAATTGGGTGGCGCAACGGCTCGTGGAGAACCAGCGCCTAGTGACTAATATCTCGCATCCATTCATGTGTGCGCGTGTCGACAGAAATGGAAGGGACCCACAATTGTATGCCAAATTCGAACGGCTAGACGAGAAGCACTTATTCATGACGATTGATACTCTTGGAGGATTTGTCAATTCCTCGCAAGAGGCAGTAGCCCTGAAAAAACTTTTTAGTTTTTAGGTGGACGAGACTGGGAAGCGAACCCAGACCTTCAGCGTGACAGCCCAACGGACTTACCGTTACGCTACGGGCTACTTCAATAATAGACACCACCTCTGAAATTTCGAGCTTCTAAACCTAAACGTTAAAAAATTAAAAATCAACGAAGTCAATAATCATAAACATTTATATGAAATATTAATTTTCAAATTTTAACGCATTTTTGAGTCTCTCACGAAAGTTGGGATTTTTTTTTGAAACTACTTCTTACCGTGAGCTATGTTACACATCAATCAAATTGTTCGCTGTTAAGATATTTTGGAAAGCCAAAATGCCCATAGTTACTTATCCTTTACCCATATAATTAAGGTTTTCGGAATCAAATAAAATATATTAAAATATATTGATGACTTTGATTGTTTTTAAAATACTTGTCAGGAAATTATTTACGCTATTAGACTAAGTTTACGCTATTAGACTAGGAGCCAGCACCAATTTTTGGGTCTTAGGGATAGAAAAATTACTTCTGTTTTAAGATAGCTCAATATTATTCATATGCATATGTATAACGAAGTCTTGCATTTCGGGGTTGGGTCCTTTGGATACAATACTGCATTTAAAATGCAGTGCAGGAGCTTCAAAATCATATTAAATAAAAGAGCTGATTGCCCTAAACATGGCTATGGGTATGGGGTCCAAGTAATTTTCCGTACAGCCAAATAACTGCAAGACGCACTCAAAGCTTCAATCCTTGAGTGCGCCTTGTAGGCATTTGGCCGCACAGAAAAGGTCTTGAACACCATATTTATATCTAGGGCGCTCAGCTCTTTCATTCAGGGATTTATGAAAAAATTTATTTGCAATGCAGCATTTCGCACAAAGGCCCCAACCCAGACATGAAAGTCTTTCATATTTGCATATGAATAGTATGGACCTACCTTAAAACTGAAGGCAATTTTGCAATCGCTCACACCCAAAATTAGCTGTGGGTTCTCGGTTTATACCTATCCATTTATGCATTTGTAACATTACAACTTATGCTTACTATACATAAGCTTTTGATTAAAACAAGCTTTATAAATTTTTTTAAATTTTAAATCGTGTTTTCTCAGTCAAAAGAAATTATATAAACAACAAATTTAACACAAACAAAATGTATCAATTAAAAAACTGGTCAAATACTCATTTATTCATAAACGTTATAGAGTACGAGTATATTCTATAATGTTTCAGATGAAATAAGTTTGAGAGGATTTTATTATTGATTACGTGTATTGAATTAGAAAATTAATATTCCTCTGAATAGAACTTGGTTAAGTTATCCCCTTCAAATACGATCCAATCGCTGAACCATTCAAAGAAAGAGGAAGGGAAACCAGAAGATGAAAGTTTACTTACAAATTTGTTCGTCAATTACTTGGCGACTGAACGCGCAAAATATAAATATCACTGACACACAAATAAAATTATGCGTATACAATATAGTCTAAGAGCCCACAGTAATTTTTGGGTGTGAACGATAGCAAAAATTCCTTTTTTTTTAAGATAGGTGCAGGTCCATACTATTCATATGCAAATATGAAAGTCTGGCATGTCGTGGTTGGGGCCTGTGTATGCAATACTGCATTTAAAATGCAGTGCATTGAAAATGCAGTATACGAACTTCAAAATCATATTTAATAAAAGAGCTGAGTGCCCTAGACATGGCTATGGAGTCCAAATTTTTTCCGAAGAGCCAAACGGCTGCAATATGCACTCAAAGCTTCAATCTTTGAGTACCTCTTGCAGACATTTTGACCAACAGAAAAGGTCTTGAACCACATATTTATATCTAGAGCGCTCAGCTCTTTAATTAAATACCATTTTGAAGTTCCTACCGTGGCCACCTGGGCTATAAGGTCAAAGGCCCCAACCCAAACATGCCAAACTTTCATATTTGCATATGTATAGTATGGACCTATCTTAAAAAAAAAAGGAATTTTTGCTATCGTTCACACCCAAAATTTGCTGTGGGCTCTCGGTCTAAATTGCATTTTTAAAAGACGTAAATTCAAGAAGATTTATTACAGTAGATTTCTTTTCAATAAAACCATATTGTTCGTTCGATATCAAAAGTTTATAGAAATACAATAAACTAACTTGATTGGGTTTGGGAAAAAAGGTGGTCTTTGACTTGACCCAGTAATAAATACCGGCTTCCATTGTTTCAGAAGAATTGCTAAACTTCCTATTATATCCTGCTCAGGAGTCGGGAGAGGCAAATTGTGGCAACGCGACTTTGGCGCTTGAGCTTTTGTCATTATCCAGACTTTAAGCGTTAAGAACCTGACAGGTTTCACCTTCTGTCGTAGCCAGGCACAGGATTTGGTGAGATTTGCATATTTTCTTATTGGTTAATCGAAAGATGCTTTTGTATTTTCTTTTCTTTATAAAAACCATAAATGTCTATAGAACCGTTTATATATTTGGTACCTCTTTTTGCATTTTTTTTGTTTTTTAAATAACACTCTGTTAAATATTTGTTATCTATGAATCAATTTTAAAGGAAAGCGAAAGAGATTAGTCTAGAATCGTTTATTGTTTTATATAAAATAACTTCAAAATGCAGTTCGCGTTGGATTTTTCAGCATGTGACTAAACAAAATGCGGCTAATCGTAAGTCAATTTTAGTGCGACCGGTAAGGGAACGTGGTGCTGAAAATCAGTACCACGCTACACTTAAATGAAATTTTTGCGAAGCGGGAGACACATTTTTTCATAATTTTACTCAAATTTTGGAGGTAGAGTTAATTTTTGTTGTGTGAGATAGTGCGACAGTTTGTCAAGAAACAAAATACAAATTAGACATTTTTTTTTATATTCCGCGCGCATAAAATGGGTTATGAATACCCTTAAAATGTTTTAACATAGCACGAGCGATTAGGTAAGTAGGAAAGGATTTAAAAGGAGATACCGATGCACATTGGATTTGAATGTTTGCATATCGAAATAAGAGGGGAAAGTTGGGCCGGGCAAAGCATTCCACATTCGTGTGGTGTGACTGAAGAAAGAATCTCTGTACATTTTACGAGTATTACGGTTGAATTTTTTGAGGGGATGAATGCAACTGGCTATTTCACTAGAAAACTGATTATAATAATAGCCTAGCGATTAAATAGAGAAAGACCAGAAATTACGGCGGTGTTCGAGAGAAGTAATTATTTCCGTTATAGATCTTTCACCTATCATTTTTAAAGCTCTCTTTTGTATTCTGTCCAACAAACTCAAGTGAGTTTTTGGAGCTCCTGCCAAAACATGAGAATTGTACTCAAGTTTTGGACGAATAAATGCTTTGTAGATCACAGCCAGATCAGAAGGGGAGAAAAACTTCTTGCATCTACGGAGAAAACCTAAGCGCTTAGGAGGTGGTATGTGACACACATACCGAGAACTGAGAGATATCCGGTTTCCTCGATGCAAATGCCGTCCATGTATAGCGGCGTTGGGGTTGGGTTTCGCTTTAACGATTGGAGATAGCATTGATTTTAAGAAGCATTAAGTTCTACGCGGCAGCGCGCGTGTCAGCGTAGATGAAAGATGAGCTGTGACACTGAAAACATAGCAAAAACTACTTCTGCAATTAATTGATATAACCCTGGATGGAGTTAAAATCCATTCAACCCTATAACAAGCTAAACTGCTGACATTGAAGACTGCCTAGCGATATGCTGCTTCTCCCCAAAAACAATTGTTGACTTATAAACCACTTCATTTGTAATATTAAGGAACTTTGGCTAGCTCATTTGTGGATTGATGCGATTCGGGTGAAAAACACTTTCCTTTTATCGTGTGACGACACCTTACCTCTGAATTTCTGTGAATTTCTCAGGAGAATATTAAATATTTTGTACAACTTGTGAGTTTTTGTTCAAAAAATTCTTTAAACTGGAATTCGCAGATCAGGAAAATATCATTTTGATAATAAATATGAAAGCCAAACATCGTTATTTGTGTAAATTTAAGTTTCTGAACTTTTGCGCAGATTATTAAAAATACCCTTCCTAATAATGTTAAATGGTGTTTCTTTTCCCTATTCTAGTACGGTAGTTCTAGTGGAAATGAAATATTCATACAAAATAAATCGAGTGAAATTTTCAATTTTTCATTCCACAGCTTTTACATTGACACAAAGTCAGTCACTCCCGCCAAGGTGTAAGAGAAAACCTACAAAACTTATGTTCTCGATAACAAGACATAATGCACCTCAATACACTCAATATTTTGGTTATACATACCTACACCAACTTCGACTATAATAATTCTGAGTGCTATAAAGCTTTCAAGATGGGTCCAGAGATCGTCGAAGATATTGCTCGTGGTTAACTTCTTTTGAGAATCAATATGATTTTTAAATTCAAATCAAATATTTTAAAATATCAGTAGCATGCTTATGTTTTATAAAAGTAGGTATGGAGTTCTAGTCTGCCTGACTATTATTATACCTATAGAACATATATGTATGCACTTATTTTTACTACACATGCATAGATACATACATATGTAGGTCAGTGCATAAGTACCTAATTCAAAAATCAAGAAAATGGTATATTCCTCAAAACTTAAAAGCATTGTACTTTGCGTGATTTTTCGAAGAATTTTGACATTTCTGAAACGAAAAGTGGTCAACTTATATAATATATACGTAGGTGTATTATATAACACAATACGTATGTATATTGTATATAATATAATTATAATTATATAATAAATACATATACATAACAACAAATATAAAACACAAAACTATTTAAAAACCAAGTCTCCCAATTAAAACTTTAATCTACAACTCTCATTTTGTATGTATGTATACATGAACAGTGAAAAAATCTCTGCTGAGCAATAGTTTTGTATTATGTACCTGTACCTATTTATATTATACTGACTTTGGATATCACGACTTGTAAAAAAGTCATTTTTTTTTTTGTTTAATGAAAGGAAGGTCAAAATTGTCTATACCTATATGGTCGCTCGTAGTAAAATTCAGTTGTATACGTCTGACACATTAAAAGCACAAAAAAAGGTTAAAGGACGAATAAAGCTTTCATTCTACAAGATGTTCTAAATGAAAAAATATGTATGTAGGTATACTCTTATATTTTATATATTTTATATAATAACATTATAGTAAAAATGAGAAGAAAAGAAAACGAGAAAATAAAGGTATAACTAATAATAAAATCGATTTTTCAAGGTTAAATGTGAAATTTGTTATTTTTTTTGTCATCAAGGAATAAGTATTTATGTTAAATAATTACTTTTTACTTTTAACTGAATTAAAGCTATTAAACCTACCTTGAACTTTCTGAACCAGTCGAGAATGAATCTTGACGTCCGTCTTCTGGAAAATCTGAATTTGATGGCATAACCTAGCCTTTTATCAATTTTATCCAAAAAACTCAAAAACTGTTATCCTTTTAGTGAGTTGATTTCTATTCGTTGTAAATAAAGTGAAACACAATTTTGTAATCTATTGATTCCTTGAATTCACTTCAAATTTTATTTTAAGTATGTATTTATTATGCGTTAGGACTTAACACATATGGTTACTGACGTCATTGAACGATATTCCCAAGTTCAATATATTTTTTATAGCACGAATGATTTTAGAATATAACTGTAGCTTAGTAGTATGAACATTTAAATATGAAATCGGATAAAGAAAGAACGAAAAACGGCCGAAACACTAAAACCAGACGAGTTCGAAAACAATTTTTGAACTTCTGAAAATCAAATTCAAATTTTTTTTCTTCCACTTTCACAATATTGAAGTTTTAAAAACTTTTTTTCTTTTCACTGAGTGTATATTCGGAGTTTTCACACGTCTTTTTTGCCGGTTACACACGCGTGGTATTGCTCGAATGAGTTTTTAAATTGAAAAAAAATAACGAAAGTATTTAGAAAAATGTTGTTTATCCAGTTTTGTTCATTAAAAGAAGTTAAAGTTTTCCAAAACTGTTCTTTTAATTTTTAACAGATTTTCTTTCAAATTATTTTTTTCAAAAAGTCCGCTTTGAGAAAAAACGTGTTAATCCAAAATGGCTGGCCACACATTCGTTCTTCTGACTCTCTCGTGTCGATTTACTGATAACTACAACTCTCGACCAAAGATGAATAAGAAAACCAGGATGAGAGGAAAATGTGCGTGAAAAGTGTCCTTCTGCCCGGCAATATGTGTTTGTTGTTGTCGTGTATATGTACATGCAGTGAGGAAAATTCAGTAAACGACATATATCGGGCTGTGTGTGGAAAATCTAACTAGGAGGACAAATTATATGATGGTGGTTGTATATTTTCATAGAATGAAAATTCTATAGTAGGTATCTCTGAAAAGAGAACCAACCATTTCCCCTAAATAAAATATTGAGATGATGTGTAAGCAATAGAAAAACAAAACTCAACGAACTTCTTGAAAAGTTCAGTTTTCCATCTCATATGCGATAGAGAGAAAGTGGATTCTCACATGGAAAATGTGTCTCGGTTATATAGTTCCAGGCTTGGAATAGGAAACCTTTTTATTGATCCCTATTTATACTATGTATGTACCTACATATGTGTATATATAACTATGAGGGGAATGAAATAGGAATTAGAATTAGACAGCAACAAAAAAAAAATGCTACCCTCGGTTTCCTTATCGTTCTTTCACCCCTCGTTATAATGAAGGCAACCCTAGAACGCACATCATCATCATCATCAAAACCAGGAGCAAAACGTATACCTACAGAACTATTACCATCGACCGGTGTTCCGAATTCGAATATATGTCCGATCTGTGGATTGAACGTATGGCCAACCTTCTAGGAAACTGGTTATCCTTTGTATTTTGTGTTCCTATTACTATTTGAAAGGGGATGCGAGAACATGGACTTTGTTATTGTTAGGCCATACTCTAGCTCGTTTGACAAGCGCAAGGATCGGGATTAATAGATGGGTTGACTGTCGCGTTAGTTATTATTATATTTTTTTTGCTTGCCTATGATTGCTCAAAAAATTTGGATAGAAAACTGCGAAGAGAAATCAAATGTGTGTGATTTTATGGTGGCATCCCCTATTTGAACAGGGTGCATTTGTTTGTAAGCCCATTACCGTATGGTTCATTTATGTTAAAGCTAGGTCCGAAAACTAAAAAATTGGAATTGGTGAGAAGCCAGATGTGACATGTCTTGCAGTGCTGAAAATCTGCGACACGTGATGTGAATGCATGACCTATTTCAATATTTCAATCTGAGCTTCTTAGCCAATAGATGTTCATATGTATGTATGTAAGTACATTGCAACATAATCAACCTATTGTGGTGTGCATCACATACCTTTCTAAGAACAAAAATGTTAAGCTTGGCGTAGCTGTGATGAAAAATACTATACCTACTTGAGTTTTACATCAATTTGTCATTTAGTCAATTTACCAATACACCTTATGCGGTTCTAGATAAATATACCTATCAAAGTGTGTGCTAAAACGTACTAAACCTATTTTTATAATTTGCGTCTGTAATTTTTGAGTTCTATTTTTAACTTTAACTTTTTTTTTATTTAAAAATTTGGTAGTGAGTTTTTTTTAAAATAAAATAAGCGGTCTCTATGAATGAAAATCATGTTCATTTTATCGTTGTTTTTTTTTTGAAATTGATAGTTATTAAGAAAAAATTACTTCGTTATATAATAATAATAAATTAAAAAAAAAAATAAATTTAAACAAATTTGTTTTCACTCAAAAAATCCGTATTTCAGTTCTGATGGTCAGAACTTCAAGGTTAAAATGTCTTAAAAAGGCCAAAAAGTGAGACTACATTTATGTAAGCAAATTATTTAGGTTCGGACTTAATTCCGTTTGTGTTCGGATGTACCTGATAAGTGTGAACCAATCAAAACGGCAAGACTAAAAACAGCTCTAGAAAGAAATCGTAAACGCGAATATAGACCTAACCGAATGAAACCGTATACGTGTGAAACGAGCCTTACCCATGAAGTTGTATTTTGGTTTAGTTATCCAAAAGTTGAAGAATAATTTAATAAAAAGAAATAACAATACACGATTGTTGGTGAAATCCTTTTCTACAAATGTGATTGTAGTTTTATAACTTAAATAAGCAATTGGCTTTCATGATTTTGTTTTCGTTTTAATTTATTCTTGAATTCGATAAAAAAAAATCATTTCACCCTTATGTTTGGAATTTAAACTTGTTTACTTCTCATGTTGTTCAAGTTATCCCATTCCTAATTATAATTCCTAACAAATTACAAAAACTTCAAATGGGAAGTTGAAAAGCCGATACTTGGTTTACTTTCCTTTTTTTACTTTGGACTGCGATGTTGCATCATTTTCACAAATATATAAAAATGTTAGACAAAAATGCTCACATTTTTTTGTTGTTTTTTTTTTTTTTTTATGGGAAGAATTTACGATTTTAATGGGACGAGAAAAATGCGAAAATAAAATAACATACATAACTTCGAAAATATTTTCCAAATAAAATAAAAGATAATTTTATTTCCAACTACAACAGCTACAGTTATAACAACTTTTCTGCTAAATTCAACTATTTCGGAGATTATATCAATTGCTCTTTTCTAAAATGCCAGATTTTGTCAGAATTATAGTGTCCTAAACATCTGGACGTTTTCTGGACTGTCTTCTAAAAGCCCTCTTGAAGTTATGAACAAATCAGCTCTCCTATATAGTTTCGTTCTTAAAGATTTTTTTGTTTTGTTTTGTTTTCGTTATTTTCCTATATGTACGTTCCTTTATATACTTTTTTTTTTAAATTCGTAAGACATGTTTACTTCATTTAGATTTGTTGTTAACATGATTTCAACCTTCAAACTGAATAAACTACTTAAAGAATCATCGTTATTTTTTGATCCCATTTTTTTTACATTTAAACTGTAAAACCTCGCGTTCTGTTTGCTTTATATAATTTACAAATGTCTTACTTTTCTTTAAGTAGGTATCTATACGTTTCTTAATTGGTAGTAAAAGTTTTCAAATGATACATAGGTACTAATCAGGTGTAAAAAGCTTTTTCTTCATACCAAGACATTTCGTTATCCAGAGAATAGTGTACTGTCTTTAACCAAATATTTATCATAAAAATCTGATAAAAAGAGAACTTACTATAATAAATACTTATGACTATGATTTGAACAATTTGCTCATATCTACAGGGGAAACACACATTAAAATCAACCCCAAAATGGGTGTTTTCAACTTAGGGGAAATTATTTATCGAATTATTTTTGGAACCTATATTCAATGACGTTAGCAAGGACCTTAGGTTTTTACATTCTACGCATGTGCTATCTTTTGTATACCTATGTCTGTAATATACCATAATATTCACTCTTACAGTTCCATATGATTTCCTTCCTGCTCGTATCTTTCTAAACTATGTATATATTTTATTGTGGTTGAAAATGTGTGGTTTTCTTTTTTCTGATATTATTTTATAAAATAGAAAAATACTATATTTATGTACCAAGTACTGTACCTACCTAGATAAGACATCTACTATCGTGTTGTTTTTTCAAAACGTTCACTTCTGGTATTGTCTTTTATTTTTGAATGGTCAAAAGATTTAATGTTTTTTGGAATTATTATTTCGAAGGAGTACATACCTTTTTAAGAGTTTTTTTTTTGTTATTTTTAGCGCGCGCTAAAGGGGTTGCGACTACCCTTAACATGACGTTCACAGCACGAGCGATTAGGTAGGTTAGAGGGGATTAGAAAGGAGATATCGATGCACATTGGAGGGGGAAAATTGAGCTGGGAAGAGCATTCCACGTTTGTGTAGTGCGACTAAAGAAAGAATCTCTGTACTTTACAGTACGTCCGAAGTTGGGCTCAAGGGTAAACTGATGGGCATTCCTAGAAGCACGAGTATTATGGTTGAATTGTTTAGGGGGAGGAATGCAACTGGCTATTTCACTAGAACACTGTTTGTAAAAATATCAGTAAAATAACGAAAGACATGAGACATTGCGACAGTGCTCAAGAGATGTAAATGTTTCCGTTATAGTCCTTTCACCTATCATTTTTAGAGCTCTCTTTTGCATTCTATCCAAATGACTTAAGTGGGTTATTGAAGCACCAGCCCAAATATGGGAATTGTACTCAAGTCTTGGACCAATAAAGGCTTTATAGATCACAGCCAGATCAGAAGGGGAGACAAATTTCTTTCATCAAAGGAGAAAACCTAAACACCTAGCAGCATTTTTGGCGATGTCAAATATGTGGTTGTTCCACAAATATGTGGTTTGTAACACACATACCGAGGACTAAAAGCTGTTCGGTTTCCTCTATGCAAGTGCCGCTCATGGATAGCAGCAATGGGGGTGGGTTTCACTTTAACGACAGGAGACAGCATTGAGTTTTTGAAGCATTAAATTCTACACGGTTTTTGTTTCCCCATTGGACAATGCTGTCAAGGTCAGAATTTAATGAGCTTATCATACGCTACGCTGTCGTTGAAGTTCCACATCCGAAGGACATGGATGTGAATCTAGAAACTAATATGAAAAGCTGAGGGTACTGCCGTAATGGCCCAACTCCACATGAGATGTATCAGTTGTACATCCTGGGAAATGAGTGCTCATAAGTGATTCTAAAGTATCGGAGCAGGAGTCTGTCCAGGTTTTGTCGGGTCTATTTAAAAATTCTAGTCAGCAGGTTCATTGGTATGTTTAGCTTTGTTGAAAAGCCCTCGTGAGTTTTTCCTTTGGATAGACAGCCCTTTAGACCACCATACGGGGTTGAGTTTACCTTTTCCTTTGGAAATGGGGCAACAACTTTCGTAGGAATTGATAATGGCTGACGTTAGCTCACTTACATGTATTTCAATATCTGAACAGTTTACCAACAATTTATTTTCATAATGGCCCAAAGATGATGCCAGTTTTATATTAAAGGCGGCCCAGTTTGTTTTTCTGGGATTTTTATAGGGCTTCCGATTTGCTAGCTCGTGCTCTACCCGTAATGTTATGATTCTATGATCTGAGAATGTTACACGCTTGATACCTTCCAGTCACTGATTGCAATGGAATCAGAGTTGTTGGAAAGCGTCACATCAAGCACTTCCTTTCTGTTTCTGTTAACAAAGGTTGGTTGGTTACCTCTATTTAAGATCAACATATTTTTCTTAATGATAAATTCAAAAAGATGATAAGCGTTTGCGTCACAACCAACCAGGAGGTCCCAACCGTTCTTACCTGTTGTTGTTACCAGGTCATCTTGTGCAGCTGATGGCGGCGCGCGGCCCCATAGACGGCGGCATATAGTCGGATGCTTAGATTGGGGGCGGGGCACCTTTTCTTTCGCATTTTACTGTCGTCATGTCTATGGGAGGATAAGAGGAAAATATTTATGAGTTTTTCGCTATTATACATGTACGATAGTTACCTTCTGTAGGCCCTTTACTAAAATAGAGAATGTAATCTTTGGACCTAAGTCCGCAGATCCTGCCACTGTTGATCCATGGCTCTTGAATTAGGGCGATATCGATATTTTCTCTTGACAAAAAGGAGTATAAGGTGGCAGAGGCCAACTTACTGTGCTGTTTGTTTAGTTGTAGCACTTTCATCATTTTTATTATTATTGTTTGTGTTTTGTGAGTTGGCTACCGGTACCGGTCGCACCTTAACCTCATTTATGCCAACCATGAGTTTAAAACCTCTAGAGGGAAGCATTGCCATCGTTTCATTATTAAGCATCAGTATGGCTTCTTGGCCCGTTTTTGTAGGCGCTTCAATGGCAAGAACCTGCCAATCACCACTAGGAAAGCTAGAGTTTTGACCTCTAAGAAGGTTTTCTAGCAATTCCTTGGCGATTTTTGGGCCCAGCACATTGATGCGGACTTTGGGTCTGGTGGGAAGCTCACTCTTATAGGCAATTTTGAGTGTTACCCCTACAAGTAGTTCCTTCATCTCGTCGATTTTAGCCCGAAGCCATTTCAGAGTGGGTTCGTCTCTGCAGGATAAAATCTTAAACCCTTTTATCGTCGACAACGGCCCGAATTTTGGAACGAACCCGGTAGAGGCAAGTATCTCGGTGTTGATACATTCGAGGATCTTCACCTCCACCTGAGCCCATTGCTCGGTTGTTAGCAACCTTTCGGAGCTCCCCTCATTTATGATGGCCACTTGGAGATTCTGTGTTACAACATCAGCCAGCGCACCTTCGTTATGTGCCGCCTTGTGCTTTTTGTTGACGGACATTGGAGGGGTTGTCGAGACATTATGTCTGGTCCTCTTTCTTTGACCACTTGTGCTGGCTTCTTCAACCCTCAAGTGACTAGGACCTTTAGATGGTCTCACTGTCTTGAGTCTTATCTGAGTTGACTGCAACATCTGGCTTGCTCTTGGTCTCCGTTTTGGCAAGAAGCTTTTGAGCCCAGCTCAAACGCTTCCAGTCCCTGAAACTGAGCTTTTTTGTGTCGCCCTGGCCATATCTTCGTACGGCTCTCTTGGCATTCTTTATCCTTTTTAAGATCTGGATCCAGATTACCTACCTTATTCTGCTTTTTTGGATGTACCTTTTCCTGGATCGGTTTTGGTCCATCGTTCGACGGGCATCGATTTTCGGAATTGGAAGCCAACACGGTCCGGGAGGACCTTGGGCCATCCACACAGACTTTGGCTGGTTCACCTTCACGAGACACTTTATTTGGAGTCGAAGTTATCTTGGCTTCCGACAGTGTCAGGGTTTTGGCCAAAGATTCGCCTTAAGTTCATTGAGGGTTTTCAGCCACAGTGACGTCTGCGTCCGAGCTGTCCGAACTGACGAAGGATTGGTAGTCGTCTTCATTGAGGATGCGGTTTTCCTCATCAGACGCTGTCTCTCCACCGCCAGCTCCCACAGCACCATCGTCTGAGGCAGTAAGATCCATGAGGTATTCAGAAAACACCTCATCAATCCCACCGACAACGTCACTACAGGAAGGAATGCAGTCTTCCCTCGCAGTTGTGGTTGTTGTTGCTTTTTCATTTTCTATGTTAGTTTTTTGTGTCACTGGCGACTGAGCTTTGATCGAAGCCAAGCCCTCGTCGGCAGCCGTGACTTCTGCCGACACTTAATTTTATTCATATTATTATCATTAGATGAACATATCTGCTTTGGTTTTTCGTTTTCTTGGTTGAACGATCCTACAACTGGGTTGTTGGAGGATCGATCGTAAGCCCTCCCACCACTACAAGGTGAAAACCGGGGGAGGTTGGCTTTATCTTTTGAGCTGACAAAAGGATTATCATTGAAGACGAGTGTTGGAACCGACGACGAGGTGGTAATTCGTATGTTTTTTTACAAATGACCCAACATTTTTACTACCTTTGGGACATTGTAGTATTTTTTGCCATAATTTTTGATCATGTAAAAATTTGGTTCGTCGAATATGAACGTTACAGGTCTTTCTAGCTTGCTGAAACTCTTTCCGGTTTTCCTCAGTAGGGTTGGCTTTTTAACAACGGAAGCTTACCTCTCTAACCCTAATAAACACTTTACAGCTCGAAGCAAACCATGAGTTTTCTTTGGGTTTGATAGATATTCGGGATAAAATTTCTCATTCCACAAGGAATTAAATTTGTGATCATATCTGCACTGGCGTCTACGTCACTATCGAGGAAGCATAGTGACCAGTTAAAGCTCTTGCAAAAAATTGTTGAGGCTGTCCCAGTTGGCTTTCTCATATTGCCAAACGGTTCTCTCTTGGGAGTTTTTTCTCTAACTGGATTTTGTTGGCATGAGAAATTTGCAGATATGACACAATGGTCTGATGTACCTAGAGGCGATAATACACTAATAGTGTATTTATAAGAGTCAGAGGGAAGGAACAAGTCTATAGTGTTGGCAGATTGGCCTGCAACGTCAGGAATTCGAGTGGGCTCGTCAACAAAATGAGTTAGGTTGTTTAACTCAGCAAAAATTTTAGCATACCTTCCTTCGGGTGTTGTCTGGCCCAAATAGCGTAGCCCTGAAGAATTATGTACATTGAAATCGCCCGTAACAACGATTTCACTGTGCGGAAAATGGGAAATAATTCTCTGGATGGAATCAGATAGTGAACTTAAACCACATGAAATTAGAGTTTGTATTCAAACATAAACCGTATTGTGGTTGAAGCTGATAAGCAACATCATTGCGAACATAACGGCGAGACCATGATGTGAGAAGAATAATGACACTAAGCTATAACCATGCAGGCTGAACTCCGAGTGATCGGTGTTTTCCCCTACCTGGGTTTCACTTAGTGCCAAAACAGCTGGCCTGTTTTTTGCAGTATGGACATATGCGGCACAATCATTCTGCTTAAGTCCCCGAATGTTGCTGTAGTCAACCCTAAATTCAGCCACCATTACTAATTAACAGACACAAAAAACCAAATCAGACACTTATCTATGCTGATATTAAGTTTGGGCCCTAAAGAAACTTCACAGCACAAATACTACTAGTTTTATGCCTAAATAGCAATGTACTGATCCGCCCGTGGATACCCAAAATCAATAGCAGCAATTTATCTGATATGCTTTGGCTTAATCAATTACAAACATTGTATAAGATAACATACACTGCATATAATGACGAAGCCAAATCACTATGAGTGATGTGGGATAGGGAATTTACCGCTGTACTATGGTGTTTGTTGCTTGTGCATCATCATCTTCGTACACGGGTGCACTTATTTGTTGTTGTTTTTTGCACTGGCACTAGCACTTTGCAATATGTTAATATGTTAAATAGTGGCTATTGTTGTGGACTATTATTTTTTTTTTTTTTGATTTCGCGGCGCGACTGTTGAAGGCGATTAGATTATTATTTTTTTTATATTTTATTTGAAAAGAAGATGGACTTACTTACTTATATAATTTATAAATAATAACATACTACATCATGGAAGTAAAGTAAAGAAGCTAAGAAGAAAGTAAAATAAAATATAATTCCATTATAACAAATAATGATATTTGAAATAAAAAAATTCAATATAAATTTTAAAATATACAGGGGTGGAATCGGCTAAGGTGATATGTGTTGTTCTGGAAGTTTCTTTTAAAATAAAATCGGAGCTAATATTTGAATGTTTATTTTATGAAACGTTTTTAAGGAATGAACAATTTTATAGAATAATAAAATTCACAGTATCTTTTTGCTGTGATTTTTATAAGAGTCGGTAAACATCGACCAAAATTTGTGTCTTAGTAGGGTATAACAGACTGACTGAAGAGCCCACTGTTATACCTTGGGCGAAACACAATAATTTCTGGAGTTGAGGTCACTTGTACTTTTTAATTGAATTTTATTCATTCACTCCACTTAAAACAGAAGTTATTTCAATATTTTAATATTTAAATTTCTTCATCTTATTAATTTTATAGAAGAACATATAATTAAAATATTTCACTAGAAGAGTGTTTTTTTCAAAGTTGATTTGATTATAAAATATTAAATTTTAACATCCTCACTTAGTCAACAAACAAAAAAAAAAATATTACAAAAGAATGATATCTAATACTTTCATAAGTTAAACAACGATAACAATAAAAGAAAAAATATAGTGTTTTAAGAAATGTGTTTACTGCTGGGTGGAGCCCATACTACTAGCAGTACGAAATGCATGTTTATCTTTGCTCACAGCTTAAGTTAAATTATTCGCTACCATCTTGTCATTTGCAGTTCAACTTCGCGTTCATACAATTTTTCTCGAATAAAATGGTGACGTATGTCGATATGCTTGGTGCGTGGCCTGAACATTTGATTTTTTGCTAAGTTTATTGCACTTTGATTATCGCAATAGATTCGTATTGGTTTTTGTTCATCTATCAATTCATTTAGCAACTGTCGAATCCATATTGCCTTTTGAGTGGCAGCCGACAATGCCATGTATTCTGCCTCGGTGCTGGAAAGTGCAATAGTTGGTTGCTTTTTACTCGTCCATGATATTGCACAATTTTGAAATTTGAAGACATATCCGGTACTTGACTTGCGATCATCAATGGCAGATGCCCAATCTGCATCACAATAACCATGAAGCTCAGAATAATCACCATTGGGTCCAAATGTAAGTTTGTAATCGATTGTTTTCTTGAGGTAACGAAAAATTCTTTTCACAGTACTCCAATGGCCTTGACCCGGTTCACGATTAAATTTGCTAACATTGGCAATAGCGAATGTAATGTCTGGTCTTGTAGATTGAGACAAATATAGAATTGAGACTACTGCTTCCCGATATGGAACGTTTTCCATCGCTTCTAGTTCATCATTGGTTTTTGCTGACATATCTTTGGTTAACTTGGAGTTTGGATCAACTAATGAATCCACTGGTTTACAATCAGTCATACAAAATTTTTCCAAGATGGCTTCAGTGTACTTTCGTTGATCCAATGAGATCGTCCCATCCTTACGATTGCGTGTGATTTGCATTCCAATGCAACTACTGGCTCGACCCAAATCTTTCATACTGAAGTTTTTTGTCAGATTTGCTTTTAGTTGATTTTTCCAGCCATTGTTATTGGCAAAAATCAACAAATCGTCCACATAAACGGCAACATAAACCATGCTATCTTTTTCACGGCGGTAGTAAATGCATCAGTTTTGCAGCGTGTGTATCCTGAATTGACCAAAACATCATTTAGCTTGACGTTCCATTAAAGACTCGCTTGTTTCAGCCCATAAATTGCTCTTTGAAGGAAACAAACCTTTCATTTCAAACCTGTTATTGGGAAAAATCAACAAATCGTCCACATAAACGGCAACGTAAACCATGCTATCTTTTTCACGGCGGTAGTAAATGCAAGATCGGTTTTGCAGCGTGTGTATCCTGAATTGACCAAAACATCATTTAGCTTGACGTTCCATTGACGACTCGCTTGTTTCAGCCCATAAATTGCTCTTTGAAGGAAATAAACCTTCAGGCTGTTTCATGTAATTTTTTTCTTCAATGTCGCCTTGAAGAAATGACGTTATTGCATCCATTTGATCGATCTCCAAATTGAATTTCGCAGCCAGAGCAATAAGTAGAACAGACTACCAACACACTGTGAGTGGACGTGAGTGCGTGAGTGGAGAAAATATACCTACCAAATACCCCCAGTTTATAATAATACATACAATAATTCAGTGTTCTTCCTTACCAACAAAATAAATTAAATTTAATATCCAAGCCCATCATCTTTTCAAATAAATATAACAAAAAAAAAAAAAAATAATCTAATCACCTTCACCAGTCCCACCGCGAAATACAAAAAAAAAATAGCCCAAAATATTAATAAGCATCATCCAACATAGTGCAGTGCCAGTGCGTTACCCAAACAAAAACCAACAACAAAAAAGTGTAGTTGCTCAACGAAGTTGTTGATGCACAAGAAGCAACCACCAAAGCACAGCATAGTCGCGCCGTACAGTGGTTCCTTTCGATGGATGCGATGGAAAAAAACCTATAAAAACCAAACGAGTGGACCGATCTTTTTGAAATTTGGTGTGTGATATAAGTGGTACAAGCTCTCATTATGATTAAAAAATTGTGGGCCTTACTTACAAATTATCATTAATTTCACAACTTTAATTGAATAATTTATTGTTGTTTTAATTTTTATTAGTTGCGAATTTATTCTTGTTCTTAAATGATTAACTAAAACTGTATTTGAAGTAGGTCTTTTAGAAAATAAATTAAAAAAAAACTCTCATTAGTATTATTGCATCTTAATTTTTTCATATTTTTTGGTTTTTATTTCATCAATAGAAATAAATAAATCCACCTAAAAACTAAAAAAGTTTTTTTTTCAGGGCTACTGCCTCTTGCGAGGAATTGACAAATCCTCCAAGAGTATCACTTGTCACGAATAAGTGCGTCTCGCCTAGCTGTTCGGATTCGGCATAAAATTGTAGGTCCCTTCCATTCCTGTCGAAAGGTGCACACAGGAATGGTTGCGAGTTGTTAGTCATCAGGCCCTGGTTCTTCATGAGCCGTTGTGCCAAACGATTTATTTATTTTTTTTTAATAGAAATAAATTAGTACAATAAGGACTGTGCTTCTTAACTTAGAGACGATTTTTCAATAGTCAGTTAAGGAGTCAGTTATTTATTCGAAGAATAAAGTTAATTGGCTCTTTAACAATCGGATAGCAAAATTGAATTTTTCAATTGAAAAAAAATAATATATAGAATATTATTATTTGAATGTCACTTTCATCTATGTTTGTATATGTTTTTAATGTTTTTGTTTTTGTATATCAAACATTTTTAATGTAATTTAAATTTTATTTAACGTTTATTTCAAAGCAATGTTTACAAACAGTAATGTTTGACTTTGAAAATAATTATTCCTATGAATAAATTTATCTGAATTCTCAATGAGCAGATACATTTTCTTTTACTATTCCTAGGAATAAGTTATATCTGCCCATTGAAAAATAGATTTTTGCTCTATCTGAGGATTAAATACTAACTGACTGCTTATCTGACTATTGAGAAATTGACCCTTAATGGAACTGATTCTTTAGTTCTTGGTTCAGGTCTTAGGTCTTGTGTAATGTAGGGATCGGAAGATGTTAGCATTAGATGAATAACATCCTCATTAGTTGCCAAACGGGAGCACTTTCTAGTGTTATGAATTATGTAATACCTTTAATCCTTGTTTCTGCTTTCTTATGCTTCCTATGACAGGGACCCTACGGGCAATGCTGCTGACGTTATAATTTCTGCTCCGTGGAATAAAATTTTGTGCACAGTTGCTGGCATATAATACCAAGGATATAGTTCAAAGGCCAACAAAGCTGTTTCCTCAGTATAGATCCCAAATTTGATTGGATCAATTGGAAAAGTGCTACAAATAGTTTCCAGAATTACACTGAGTTTTTTAATAAAGGTTAAATCTATCTTCATTATGTCTGCTGTTAAAGAAGGGTTTCCAAAAAATCTCCGCGAGGTGTTGCCATCGTTCGTTGTACCTAATCCTTGCTTAACAAAGTCTACCTTTATACCCATTTTTTCAATAATCGCCTTTTGAATGTTATTTTTTGTTTCTTGTTTTATAAGTAATGTTGATTTTTTGATTCTCCAAGCAATTTTGTTAATTTGAACTGGTTGTAAATTTCGGTAGCCTTCACTTAAAAAGTTTTCAAAATTATTAATATTATTATTAAAAAAGAAATCGCATAACACTTTGTAATCAATTACAAAATTTGCCATGATGAATCCAGCTTTATAACCTTTACTCAACCAAAGCTCATATGCAACTGCAGTGGTGACTACATTGATCTTTTATAATGTAAACAACTTTTTTTTACCAAAAAATCCGTTGCCGATTTCAGGTGCTGTTTGCGTGGCATGCATTGCTACACTTAAAAGGCTCCTGCGGCTAAATGGGTCAAAATGGGTCATTTGTTTTAGCATCATGAATGCAATATATTATAAGCGTCATAATAATTTGTGAGTCCACGTGGAGCATCGTGGATCTTTTTTGTATAGACCGTCATACTGAAAAAAGCTTATCTGCAAAGGTAGCTGCAACTAAGTGCCTTGTTTGTGAAATCGATAGACAAATTTAATAAACGGTAAACGCCATTTTAAAGCCAAATACAATATTAATCAAAATAAAGAATATTAATTTGATTAAAATATTATATGTAAAAGAATTCTTACTCTAAAATTGTAAAAAAAAAATCTATAAATCTTGGACTTTTGCAAAAGGTCAGTTTGTATAAGCCATACTCACCTAAAAAAATCAAAAAAAAAAAATGTGGATTGTACCCCTTACTCATATATATATCTACAATCGACAAATAGTTTTAATTACGCGTTAGAAAATACTTTACATTTGGGGCTTTTTCCACGTGGGAACCACTGTGCGCCGCGAAATCAAAAAAAAAAAAAAAAAATAATAGTCCCACAACAATAGCCACATATTGCAAAGTGCTAGTGCCAGTGCAAAAAACAACAACAAAAAAGTGCACCGAGTACGATGATGATGATGCACAAGCAGAACACCATAGTACAGCGGTAAATTTCCCTATCTCTCCTTCCCACATCACTCACAGTGCTTTGGCACTGTTTGTAATTGATTAAGCCAAAGCATATCAGATAAATTGCTGCTATTGATTTTGGGTATCCAGGGGCGGATCAGTAAATTGCTATTTAGGCATAAAACTAGCAGTATTTGTGCTGTGAAGTTTTTTTGGGGCCCAAACTTAATATCAGCATAGATAAGTGTCTGATTTGATTTTTTGTGTCTGTTAATTAGTAATGGTGGGTGAATTTAGGGTTGACTACAGCAATATTCGGGGACTTAAGCAGAATGTTTGTGCCGCATATGTCCGTACTGCAAAAAACAGGCCAGTTGTTTTGGCACTAAGTGAAGCCCAGGTAGGGGAAAACACCGATCACTCGGAGTTCAGCCTGCATGTTTATAGCTTAGTGCCGTTATCCTTCTCACATCATGGTATCGCCGTATGTTGCTTATCAGCTTCAACCACAATACGGTTCATGTTTGAATACAAACTTTAATTTCATGTGGTTTAAGATCACCGTCCAAAAGCGCATCATCCATACTTGTTTTGTTTATCGTAGTCCTAGTTTGGATAGTAATTCGACTTCTTACGAATTTCCGCACAGTGAAATCGTTGTTACGGGCGATTTCAATGCAGATAATTCTTCGTGGCTACGCTATTTGGGCCAGACAATACCCAAAGGAAGGTATGCCGAAATTTTTGCTGAGTTAAGCAACCTAACTCAGCTTGTTGACGAGCCTATACTTGAATTCCTGACGTTGCAGGTCAATCAGCCAACACTCTAGACTTGTTCCTTACCTCTGACCCTGATAAATACACTATTAGTGTATTATCGCCTCTAGGCACATCAGATCATTGTGTCATATCTGCATATTTCTCATGCCATCAAAATCCAGTTAGAGAAAAAACTCCCAAGAGAACCGTTTGGCAATATGAGGAAGCCAACTGGGACGGTCTCAACGATTTTTTCAGGAGCTTTAACTGGTCACAATGCTTCCTCGATAGTGACGTAGACGCCAGTGCAGATATGATCAGAAATTTAATTCTTTGTGGAATGAGAAATTTTATCCCGAATAGATGGAAATCTATTAAATCCAAAGAAAACTCATGGTTTGATTCGAGCTGTAAAGCGTTTATTAGGGTTAGAGAGGTAAGCTTCCGTTGTTATAAAGGCAACCCTACTGAGGAAAACCGGAAAAAGTTTCAGCAAGATAGAAAGACCTGTAACGTTCATATTTGACGAACCAAATTTTTACATGATCAAAAACTACGGCAAAAAATACTACAATAACCCAAATGTAGTAAAAATGTTTGGTCATTTGTAAAACACATACGAAATACCACCTCGTCGTCGGTTCCAACGCTTGTCTTCAATGATAATCATTTTGTCAGCTCACAAGATAAAGCCAATTTGCTTGCAGCACAGTTTGCTGTTAATTCGACGCTGCCAGAAAGTGTTATGACTCCTCCTGTACTTGAGAGCGTAAATAGCTTTATGGGACAAATCTTCTTTCGCACTTGTGCAGTTGCTAGAGTTCTTAAAGATCTCGATGTACACAAATCCGCTGGCCCGGATAGTATCCCTCCCATTGTCCCTAAGAGGTGTTCTTCAACGCTGGCAAAACCACAGCGTAAGCTTTTCCATCTATCCTACTCTCTTTCCGAGTGGATGGAAAACAGCATTTGTCCAACCTGTCCTTTTCCAACTATCGACCAATTGCGTTTACGTCCCTTCTTTCCAAGGTCATGGAAACGCTGATTAATTTTCAGCTCAAGAAATATCTCGAAGAACGAAAGCTTCTTAATGACCGGCAGTACGGTTTTCGTAGCAATAGGTCCACTGGTGATCTGATGGTATATCTCACCGAACAGTGGCACAAATCTTTACATCGTTTTGGAGAAAGTAAGATTATTGCGCTTGATATTTCAAAAGCGTTTGATAGAGATTGGCATCAAGCTCTCTTATCGAAAATGCGTGCGTTTGGTTTCGATGAATCTCCTCTTCGTTGGATTAGAAATTACCTTTCAGACCGATCAGTACAAGTTGTATTGGACGATTTTAAGTCTGATATCTACAAAATAAATGCTGGTGTGCCCCAGGGCTCCGTTTTGTCTCCGACCCTCTTTCTCATATTCATCAACTATCTTTTATCTGAAACTTCTAATCCAATAAACTGTTTTGCTGACGACAGTACCCTCAGCTTTTCATATTCGTTTCACATCCATGTCATTCGGATGTGGAAATTCAACGACAGCGTATGATAAGCTCAATAAATTCTGACCTTGACAGCATTGGCCAATGGGGAAACAAAAACCGTGTAAATTTAATGCTTCAAAAACTTTATGCTGTCTCCTGTCGTTAAAGCGAAACCCACCCCCTATGTTGCTATCCATGAGCGGCACTTGCATAGAGGAAACCGAACAGCTTTCCGTCCTCGGTATGTGTGTCACAGACCACCTTTTGTGGAATGACCACATATTTGACATCGCCAAAAATGCTGCTAGGTGTTTAGGTTTTCTCCGTCGATGCAAGAAATTTGTCTCCTCTTCTGATCTGGCTGTGATCTATAAAGCCTTTATTCGTCCAAAACTTGAATACAACTCCTATATTTGGGCTGGTGCTCCAATAACCCACTTAAGTCATTTGGATAGAATACAAAAGAGAGCTCTAAAAATGATAGGTGAAAGGACTATAACGGAAACATTTACATCTCTTGAGCAACGTCGAAATGTTTCATGTCTTTCGTTATTTCACCGATATTTTTACAAACAGTGTTCTAGTGAAATAGCCAGTTACATTCCTCCCCCTAAACAATTCAACCGTAATACTCGTGCCTCTAGGAATGCCCATTAGTTTACCCTTGAGCCCAACTTCGCACGTACTGTAAAGTACAGAGATTCTTTCTTTAGTCGCACACCACGAATGTGGAATGCTCTTCCCAGCCCAATTTTCCCCCTCCATTGTGATCTGCAGACATTCAAAACCAATGTGCATCGGTATCTCCTTTCTAATCTCCTCCAACCTACCTAATCGCTCGCGCTGTGAACGCCTTTTTAAGGGTAGTCGGAACCCCTTTAAATAAATAAATAAATGAATCGGGTGGCACAACGGCTCATGAAGAACCAGGGCCTAGTGACTAATGGCCTAGTGACAAGGGCCTTTCGACAGGAATGGAAGGGACCTACAATTTTATGCCGAATCAGTAGCATTTATTCGTGAAAAGTGATACTCTTGGAGGATTTGGCAATTCCTCGCAAGAAGCAGTAGCCCTGAAAAAAAAACTTTTTTAGTTTTTTTTAAGTGGACGAGGCTGGGAAGCGATCCCAGACCTCCAGCGTGACAGTCGAACGCACTAACCATTACGCTACGGTCTACTACTACCGCAACCCCTTTAGCGCGCGCTAAATATATATAAAAAAAAAAAGACGAGTATCTAACGACTGGCGAGAACGTCTCCTCATAATCAATGCCATCGACTATTGCTTTATTGCTGGAAACTGGAATTCAATTACCGAAGACTTTAAAATAGGATTGGAAACGTTTTCTGACCATATGCCGATGGAAATTATAATTAAAGTGCCAAATTCTTCGAATCACATGAATAATTCAAATACGCTCAACTTGCTACCTAAAATGTTTTGGAATGAAAAAACACGCGATCTGTTCCAGCTTAAACTTAATTCTAATCTTGACATTTTTGCAAGTTCAGATGTTCCTGTAGACGTTGAAGTTCTCGTTGATATAATTAAGAAATCTGCACCAACAAAACCAAACACAGCTGAGAAAACCAGAAAGAAGAAACAAGAATGGTTCGATACTGAATGCATGAAAGCAAGGCAGAAATCGTTTGCACTCCTAAAGCTTCTTAGATCACACAATTGTGATACCTTCAAAAAATTATATGCAGAAGCAAACAGTGTATACAAGAAACTATGCCATTCTAAAAAGATAGCATCTGAACAAAGGAAAGTACTGACTATAAGCTCTGCCAGTTCATCGTCGGACTTTTGGAAGGCAGTAAGACAGTTGAATGGAAGTAGACCTGTCATCGCTCCAAATTTACAGGCCCAACAGTTAAGAAACCATTTTCAGAATCTTCTAAATACTGAACAGATATCTTTGATGCACCAATATGCAGTACCGCTCTTTTTGGATGATATGTTAGATGCTCCGTTCACTATAGAAGAAGTCCAAGACGCTATTGGAAATTCTAAAGTAAATAAAGCCCCAGGAGAAGATAGAGTCCCGTTTGAGTTTTATAAAAACTGTACAACTGAATTTACAATAGCGCTCACAGAGGAATACAATAAAATATACTAAAGTGGGAATATTCCAATGAGTTTTAGAAAGGCTATAATATATCCCCTGCACAAAAAAGGAGATTACAACGACCCACAGAACTACAGAGGAATATCTTTTTTAAATACATCTTCGAAACGTTTCAGTACCGTGCTATACAACAGGCTTACTAATTGGGTAAAAGAAAAACGGGTACTTAATGAACTTCAGGCAGGATTTAGAGAAGGTTATTCAACAGTAGACCAAATATTTTCTCTTATGAATATTGCTGAGATATACATGAAAAAGAATAAAAAGTTGTATACCTTGTTTGTGGACTTTCGAGCTGCTTTTGATTCTGTACCACGTGAAGCGCTATTTTACAAACTGTATATGATCGGTATTTCGAGTAAAATGATACGAATTTTGAGAGCTTTGTACGACAATAACTCAGCGACGGTCTGGGATGGGAAATGCCTTTCGGAAGAGTTTGCAACTATGATGGGGGTAAAACAAGGATGCATCCTGAGTTCGCTTCTATTTATTTTATTTATTAATGATATAACAGATAACATTGGAGGTGGTATCAGAATAAATACAACTTGCATTCCTGCCTTAATGTTCGCGGATGATTTTGCTATATTTGCTGCGACCGTTAACAGTATGCAGCTGATGGTAAACCGACTGGCGAATTATTGTAGAAGATGGAACTTGTCCGTTAATTTGACAAAGACAAAAATGATGATATTCAGAAATAGTGGAGGGAGATACTCAAAAAATGAACAATGGAATTTTGAAGGAGAGCAGATAGAAGTCGTGAGAGAATATAAATATCTGGGAGTTCTGATCACAGCCAACCTCAATATGAAAAAACATTTTAAAAACAAATTATCAGAAGCAAAGCGTGCTATCGGTTCAGTTTGGGGTAGATGCATAGGCAACAAGTATTTAAACCACAGCTCAAAACAAAAAATTGTACGTGCAACTGCAACATCCATCATGTTATACGGAGCACAAGTATGGGGATACCACTCACATGCTACTCTTGAAATTTTTCAACGATACTGCATCAAAAGAGTATTTAAACTACCAAATAGCACACCCAACTACATGATTCATCTGGAGACGGGGATGCCGCCACTATTTCTGGAGACACTCAAATTACACTTTAATTATGTGCAGAAAGTTATGAGCATGGATGAGCGTAGACTGCCAAAAATAATACTCTCCTACCTGCTAATAAATAAAAGTAACTGTGTGAAAGAATGGGGAACACTAGCACATAATGGTGGCTTAAGTACAAATTTTGAGAACATCCAACACGACGAACTTTATAAAATAATAGAAAAAACAGGTAACTTTCTGTATGACTCATATGTCAATGAAGCTCAGTCATCTCAGTATAGAATGTACTACAGAAAACTCAACTACAACTTACAAGAAGGAACATATTTTTTGAACACAAACTCTGCAGAAAAAATAAATATTATATTTAAAACAAGAGGCCTTAATTACATACCACATCGACCCGATCTTCTACTTGAATGTAACCTCTGCAATCTGAAAGAGAAAGAAGATGTTTACCATTTTATTGGAAAATGCCCTATTTTGTGTGAATTACGAAAGATATACTTTGGAGCCAATCTTCTGGAGATGGTGGATGTGCTGTGCATTTTGAATGGAGACCGCGGATGGGACTTACTATACAAGTATACTGTTAATGCGCTGCACTACAGAACACGTATTATTGAAGGCAACTTTTGATCATCGAACTATCTTTTTATATTGTAATTAAAGTTAACTTTTATTATGCAGGAAAACAAAATATGTCAATCTGGTAGACGGCATAATGCCAAACCAATTAGACTTTAAGCTAATTTATTTATTGAATTGAATTGAATTGAACATACATGAATATTAATTTGGTCAATAAAAACTAAAACTAAACTAAACTAAACTAATCAATGCCATTGCGTTGACTGCATCCTTTCGCTACCAATTTTGCCTTATAACGAACCACTGCGCCTTCTGAATTGGTCTTGACTTTGAATACCCATTTGCAATTAATGGCCTTTCTATCAATTGGAAGTTCAGCTAATTTCCATGTGTGGCTATCCATCAACGACTGATACTCCTCATCCATCGCCCTTCTCCATTCTTCATGAATTGAACTTTTCGTGGCTTGATCAACGGTTGACGGTTCGTCAATATTCCCACAAACTAAATAAGTTTAACAATCATAAAAAACTTTTGGTTTTCGAATTCGTGTCGATCTTCTCAATTGAACTTGATCTTCACTATTCGACGAGGAATCTTCTATCAATTGGAAGTTCAGCTAATTTCCATGTGTGACTACCCATCAATGACTGATACTCCTCATCCATCGCCCATCTCCATTCTTCATGATTTGAACTTTTCGTGGCTTGATCAACGGTTGACGGTTCGTCAATATTCCCACAAACTAAATAAGTTTTACAATCATAAAAAACTTTTGGTTTTCGAATTCGTGTCGATCTTCTCAATTGAACTTGATCTTCACTATTCGACGAGGAATCTTGAATCTCTTCCGTTGAAATTATTTGGTTATTCGTGATATCTTTCAACTGTACATCACCAGAACTTTCAATTGAGATTGCTTGCACAACATCAGAGTTATGAACTGTGTTCAACGGCTTATCAGATAAAATATTTTGATTTGGTACCAACGTTTCATCGGATTGATTTTCATCAGTCCCGTTTGAATCGTCCATCTCGTAAAGAGAAGAAAAATTAGTATTAAGATCATTTGAATTACCTGATTCCAAGAAAATAACATCACGACTCGATTTGATTTAGCATCATAAAATCGATATCCCTTGATACCATCATTGTATGAAGTAAAAATTAGTTCTGTTGACTTAGCATCGAGTTTCTTGCGTTTTTCGTGAGGTATGTGCACCATTGCACGGGATCCGAAAATTCGAAGATGTTGCAGGTTTGGTTTCGTTCCTGTCTAAACTTCAAAAGGTGTCTTCCCATTTCGAATTCGTGAAACTGAACGATTCTTCAAATAAACCGCTGTTCCCATCGCTTCAGCCCAAAATTTGTTTGACAAAACAGCATCTTGCAACATACACTTAGCTCGTTCCATCAAAGTCCGAATAGTTCTTTCGGCCAGGCCGTTTTGTTGCGGGGTGTATAGCGTTGACGTTTGACGTGCGATTCCATTTGACTTGAATAGCTTTTCGAATTTTTGGTAACAAAATTCAGTTCCATTGTCAGATCTGAATGTCTTGATGTGCTTCGCAGTTTATTTTTCAACGTAAGACTTAAATTCACAGAACTTGTCAAAAGTTTCATCTTTGGTTTTCAGGAAAAAACCATATGTCATTCGGCTGAAATCGTCAACCAAACCAAACATGTAGCGAGCTCCACCAAATAATTTGACTTCCATGGGACCGGCCAAATCTGCATGAACAACTTCTAGTAATTCATTTGCTCTTGACCCAATTCTATTAAACGGCAAACGGGAATGTTTTCCCTTGAGGCAGGTAACACATACATGATCCCCAATGCGTTCAACAAATGAATCGCCATCAACTGCACCGGATTTCATTTTGTGCATATCCTGATAGTTTAGGTGACCTAATCGTCGATGCCAAGTTTCGGAACTGTGAGCCTGTGAGGCTGCAACCGCGATGTAGCCACAATTGTTCATAGCATTGAGTCGATACAAACCATTAATCATTGCTGCCGTTGACACCAAATTTCCACTTTGATTTCGGACTTCACATCGATCTGAGAAAAAGTTCACGCTATTTCCATGCTTGGTTATCTGACCTACTGAAAGTAGGCGAATCTACTTTCAGTAAGTCTGATAAGTCTGGAATACACAAGACATTGGTAACATCGATGCTATTTGGTTTTCCGTTCACATCAGCCAATAATCTCACAGATCCACAGGTGTCGACTTTCATCTTGCTGTTATTCGCGGTAGTAATTTCTTGAATTTGTGGATTTTGTGGACCAAAAATCCAATTTTGGTGCATAGTTAGATTGTGTGTTGCGTCGGAATCTATGTACCAATCGCCTTTATTAAAAATACCAGTCAAAAATACGGCACTGAATGTCGCACCAGGTTTGCCACCAGAGTCTCCTTTCTTTGAATTTTTGTCATCTTTCTTTGTATCTGGGCAATCAGGAGACTTATGACTCTTTTTATTGCAGCTATAGCAACGAATGCTATTATTCAACTTTTGCTGACCCTTCTTTTGATTCCTGTCTCCTTTACCTTTGAAATTTTTACTAAAAAAGGCACCGCCTGCACCTTTACTTCTGTTTACTTGCAACAATTTGGTCTTGATTGCATCACTTGTCATTTCGTTTAACTATTGTCAAGTACCATTACCATTGGATCATATTTTTCTGGTAATCCATTAAGAATAAATGTGGACAACCATTCATCGTCGACTTTAAATCCAAACGAATTTAACTGCTGAGCCGCACTGACAATAGTCGCAATATACTCGCTCATTGAATCACAATTCTCCAATTTTGTATCGCATAACTTATTAATGAAACCCATTCTTCGAAATCTGCCCTTATCTTCAAAACGTTTTGAAAGCTGCTCCCAAATTTCTTTAGGAGTTTTGTAATCTTGAATATGAACATAATTGTCCGAATGTATCGTCATGACCAGAGAAGTTTTCGCTTTTGAAAGTTTTCCAGCATCTGTTTCATTGCCTTCGATAGTTTTCCACAAATTAGTTTGTTCAAGATAAGTTTTCATTGCAAATTTCCATTTTGCATAATTTTCACATCCGGTTAATTTTTCAATGGATTTCAAAAAACTATTTTCTGATGACATTTTGTTTTCAACAAAATCAGGAAACGTTTTCGCCGCAGATGCAACAAATGCAAGCTTACGAAAAACAATTTCAAAAATATTAACCACGACTGAAAATTATTTTTCAAAACAAATATTCTTGAAACGAATTTTATTTTAATTTTCGCCTGGGCCCATAACCTGTTGTTCTGGAAGTTTCTTTTAAAATAAAATCGGAGCTAATATTTGAATGTTTATTTTATGAAAAGTTTTTAAGGAATGAACAATGTTATAAAAGAAAAAATAATTAAAATATTTCACTAGAGGAGTGTTTTTTCAAAGTTGATTTGATTATAAAATATTAAATTTCAACAATATGTGATAAGTGATAATCAATGTTGGCGCAATGAAAAGTCGCTAGACTAACCTCCAAAAGTCGCTAGATTGGTTGAAATTCGGGGGACAAAAAGTCGCTAGAAGTTGCTAGACAAAAATTGGTAAATAAGTGTTAAAAAAAAGATCTCTTTGAATAACTTTTTATTTTTGTTCAAAAATTTAAAGTAAATTAACGAACAACTTAGGCCTATAATAAATTTGAAACAGATGAATTGCTTAAATCAGACTACTGCGCTCATTCGCACTTACATTTTGCACATGTTTTTATGTTGTGTGCCTATGTATGGTAAATTTCACTATCCAATTATTGGAAATAGAAAATGTCAAATTAATTTAAATGAAAGGAATGTAAAATCACCAGAGCCACTACATACAAGAATAGTATTTGCGTATCACAACTCACAAATGCTCAGAAATAATCTAGCGACATCAAAATATTTTTTGTCGCGGAAGAAATTGAAATGTCGCTAGATCTAGCGACAAAGTCGCTAGAACGGCAACCCTGGTGATAATCATTATCGCAAAATTCCGTCTGCATAACAAGTGATAATCATATTTTTGTGACTATTTTCTGTGATAGCTAAATAGCTGTCACAGCAAATAAGGATAAATCAAAAATATAGGATAAATCAAAAAATCATGCTATTGTCTGAGATATTTAATGTTTAATGATCAATTTACCTGGAAATAAAGAGAAATGTAACAATACACTCATTCACGGTTATTTTATAATGCCGTGAGGCTGATAGCAAAATTATATTTTTCTTATACATCCTATAATTCCGTTCTTTTTTTATTTTTGGTACATACATTTATTTATAACAAGCATTCATACTTTTTTGTAAAAATTACTTTCAAATTAAAAATAAAACTTTCAAAATTACGTATGCATTTCCAATGTATGTACAGTACATACACATGTATGTATATAAAACAATATTTGTTTTTAATAAATTAAATGTCATTTGATTCACTATTAAAAAGTACATTGCAATCATATTCGCATAGTCAAAGTCATTTTTTCATTAATTTTTTTTTCATTTTTATAGACTCTTTTTATTCTTCATTCTCTTGGATTTTGTGTATCATCTTTGTGTATTATTTTGGCTATATCTAAAGCGTTATATTAAAAGTGTTGCGACTGTTTCCAAAATATTATAATAACATTAAAGAAAAAAAAAAATTAATCAATTATTACTTTAAATTACTATTAATTTATTATTTTAATGGCTTTGGGAGTTAGAGCTCAAAATCAAGTATGCCATCTCATTTTTTTGACAAACATGAATTAATGAAAAAAAAATGAGTCTGGGGTCGACCCACACTAGTAACTTCCCATTGGTGCACTTGAAAACAATATACATATTTACCTAAGTGGTAAGTGATAGAGTATATATTATATAGTGTCATAACTTTGGGTTTTTGGATAATCAGTATATAGGTAGGCTTAGATATAGAGATACAGGGCAAAATGTGAAATTGCCTATATTCCGTGCTTTTTTTTTCCTAACTCTTCTCGGTATAGAGGTACGTATTAATTATAATTAAGCCAATTATTTCAAAACAGACTATTGGCTAAAAAAAAATACGAAAATCATGGGAGTGTAAGCACTTAAAAAAAAAACATGGTTTTAAAGAATATAAAAAGGCAAATTAGGTGTCATATGCAAAACTTCGATTTTGTAGCGATTTTTATTGTAAGAATTTTTCGAATTAAAACATTTTTGAAAAGTTGTTTCTTGCAACATTTGATTTTTAGCTTTTTAAGGGGTGCTTTTAAAAATCTCAAAATTACACCGATATCATTGTTTGATTTTCAAAATATTTGAGTTGAAAAAAATTTGTTAAGAATTTTTAAAAGTTTTTGTTCCTGTTTTTTTTTGCTCTAAAAAAAAATGTTTATTGAATTTTTTAAAAAAAATTATCAGTTGTTGACTACGTCATTATATGTCCAAAAAAATATATACTGGGTTCGGAATCATTTTTTGTTCTTGAAATATTTGAGACGAAAAATATTTTTCAACTGTTTTTCTTAGATTAGATTAAAAAAAAAGTGTCCGTTGAATTTTTTTTTAATATTAACCAATTTGGTATTGTGTAATTATGTGTAAATTAAAATTAGTCTGAAGTGAATATCTTATTCCGTTCTCGAGATATTCCAGATAAATGACATTTTACAGCTCCTTTTTAAATGGCTGTAGTAAAAAAAACAGTTTATTGAATTTGTTAGAAAACCTTTTCAGCACGTTATGACAATATTATATGTAAAATTAAATTCATCGAGGTCCATATCTTTATTCATTCTCGAGATATGGTGGAAGAAAAAAGTACCCCGAACGTACGGACATACACACATACAGACATCTTGCTAAAAACGACGCTTTCTGATTCTAGAGACCTCAAAACGTGAAGATATGTCAAAATTTTCAATTCGACAAATCGCCCCAATTACTATAACTTGCAATGGGAAGTTAAAAACGTCTGGGCATATTTGTCAAAAACACGATATACCAAGTTTGAAGAAAAGCCCTCCAGCCGTTTAGGCTGTACGGGCGAGGACAGACAGACAGAACTGCGGGACCCACTTTTTTCTCGCATTCTCTATCATCGTAATGTTAGGAAAATGATTATCTCGAGTTCGATTTTTTTACGAATCCATAACTTATCATATAGTACCTATGTATATCGCAAGTAAAAAGTACCAAACAATTCTTAAAATGCATGTTTGCATGTAATGTTGTACATACCTATTTAAATATATACATATGTACAAATAAGTACAAAATAATTATTAATTATCAAGAAAGCGGACCAGTATTTATGATTTATTTATGAGTTATTATGATGCTGTAATAATATTGTATCCCTTCGTGTTGGCTGATACCATTATGCCAATTATACTATGCTATAACATAAATTTATTATTTTTAGTCATTCATTTGGGGAAGTTAAAAATGAACAAATAAAAATTATTTTTACGCTTTTGCAATATTTTATTTCTCAATATTTTCCGTTTACATTTTCGTAACTTTTCAAGGCACAAATTGAAAAAAAAAAAAAAAGCATTTTGGCAATTTGACGATTTTAGTACTTGATCATATTTAGATGTGGCAAAACGAAGTAAAAAAACGGTAACCTGAAACCGTGCTA
>OX439484.1:138704872-138795203 GCA_949320155.1 Melangyna quadrimaculata
ATTTCAAGCGTTCCTTGCGATTGCAATGACCATTAATAAAGCAACAAAGGTAATTTCTACCAATTGTTGGATTAATTTAGACAATCTTTTTTCACACGATCAACTTTATGTCACTTGTTTAAGGCATTGGATATTTCTTAAATATAAACCCAGAAAGATATTAGTATATAATTTGTTCTTAGGCCGAAAGGCATTAGTATTACGATATTGTTTAACTTAGAGCGCCCGCCTAGGGCCAGTAAGTTAGTTGTAAGATATTGATAAGTAGGCTAGTTTTTATGAATTTTTGTCTAACATTAAGATAGTTTTATGTTGAATATAAAATAAAAATTAATTTACAAAAAAAAAAAAAAAAAAATCCGCTTGGCTGTCACGCTGGAGGTCTGGGTTCACTCCCAGCCTCGTCCACCTAAAAACTGAAAAAGATTTTTTCAGGGCTACTGCCTCTTGCGAGGAATTGACAAATTCTCCAAGAGTATCACTTGTCATGAATAAGTCCTTCTCGTCTAGCCGTTCGGATTCGGCATAAAATTGTAGGTCCCTTCCATTCTTGTCGACAAGCGCACACAGGAATGGTTGCGAGTTGTTAGTCACTAGGCTCTGGATCTTCACGAGCCGTTGTGCCATCCAATTTATTTTTTTTCTTTATGTATTCTCTTTGCAATAATTTTTACTTGCTCAAAAAATAACGGTACCTGCCATACAACTAATATACAAAAATTGATTTATTTCAAAAGCGGCTCTAACGATTTTGAAAAAAAAATTACGAGCTACTATTTTCAAGAATTTTTATATATAAAAAATTATTTAAAAAAACCCGCTGTAACGATTTTTGAAATTATTGTTTCATAAATTCATATTTATCAAACAAATCAGATAGCATACTTTTTTTAGCTCTATCTGTTTTAGCTATTAAAAAAAAAAAAATATATTAATTTATAGTAATAATTTATATTTCAAATTGTTTTTAAAATTTTTTTTATGATATCATAATGTTATAGAACCACTATATATATGCACATTGTCAACTTTAAGCTACATTCAAGTTGTTAGCTACGAGAGCAAGTTTGAGCGATCCAGTCGTGCCAATTTTTTTTCAGCATTGCCACTGTGACAAGATCGTGCACCTTTCCTGCATTAATTTAAATCCCTTAGGAAGGCACAGCAAATTTTCTCATCCTTATAAAAATCCTAATTCTTGGTTTTAGACCACCAACCTCTTGGAAAGTTTCCGCCGCACCGACTTGATTAAAAAAGAAAACTCGGTTTTCGCTATTTTGTACACTTAATTATTTGAATATAAGCAAGTTATGTATAAGTTATAATTATGACCGAAATTCGAAAATATCTGTTAACCATTAAAAGTCGAAAACAGGAAAATAAACGTTTAAGAAAAAAATGTAATAAATAGGAAATAAAAAAGTTCAAAAAACTTTTATGTATATGCATATAAAATGCATTTAAGTGGTAAAACCGTTTTTCTAGGCTATATGAAATAGTTTTGCATAGTTGTCCACCTGTTAAACGCAATGGATACAAAATTAGCTGTTTTTACAAAAGTGCTCGGACTCGCCACAACAACCAACAAAAGTCTGTCCGACCATTGGTTTTTGTAAAGAGGGCAGTCTTAGCTTTCATTTGATACCCCATTTATAAAAATCCATCATGGTTTAGGTATCCTAAGCCAAAAATTCAACCAAAAAGTGCGTTTTCTACCCATTGGCACCTAAAAAACTTGGTCCGACCAGCGGTTTTGTTAATGTTAAGACTAAAGCTATGAATTGCATCATTCTTTTATGAAGCCGCGATGAGAAAGGTAAACCTACGGTCGCCTCCCGTGCTATGAGTAACATTTTTAATGTGTAGGTATGTAACTTTGTTTGCCATCATTTAAATATTAAATAAGAGAACAGCTTAAATTCAAATAAGTGATCATCAATCCCTTGCAGGATTGCCGTTTTATTTTAAATTAAAACCTAAATTCTTTTTTTTCAAGAATATCAAACGTAGTTTTGACATTTGATAAGACAACTGGGTTCGACGTTTTTGAAATGAATTTTTTTTCACTTTTGGAATATTTAAAGAGCCATAGTAGTCCAGGCAAAATAGGATCAAATTAAAGCATATGTGTATGTAACATTGTAACACGGAAAGAATTGAAAAGTCACTAAATGCGAAATTTTATTATTTATATTTTTAAGTTTAGAAAGATGATTTTGTCGGGTATTCTACAAAATAATAAAAAACTTTTTTACACCTGGTTTTGAAAATATTGACCAAGTCGTTTTCAAAATATATATTTTTCAAAAAAAAGTCTAATTTTTTTTAAATTTTTTTTTGGTTTTAATTTTGGTTCACAGTATCTAATGTTTTTAGTTTTTAGAAGATTTACCATAAAAACAACTTAACTGTTTTCGAGAACATCAGAAACCAAAAATGGTTGTACGGAGGTACACAAAATATTCAATTTATGAAAATAAAAAAATTATTAAAAAGTAGCAATTCTTTACTTGATTTATTTGAATTTTTTTTTAACAAAATCCTCGGACCCATTTTGAGAAAAAGATAATTTTACTTTCTGGCGAAAAAAAAATTGTATATGGCAGGTACCATTATTTTTGGTCCTAAAAAAATTTTAAAAAACGTCTGGGCATATTAGTAAAAAAACCTTATATACCAAGTTTGAAGAAAATCCCTCAAGCCGTTTAGTGCGCACGGGCGAGGACAGACAGGCAGACAGAATTGCGGGACCCACTTTGTACGCGTTCTCTATCATCGTAATGTTAGTGCAAATTATTATCTCGAGTTCGATTTTTTTACGATCCATAACTTACCATAGTAACTATGTATATCGCAAGTAAAAATGATTGACAAATTTGTAATTTACCCCTCAGATCAAAAGAACAAAATTTTATAATTCGATATTTCCTATCAAAAGTCATAATTCGAGCTTGTTGACTTGAATGTAAATTACAAGTTTTAAGGGGGATAATTTAATTTGACAACTTATTAATCTTGTTTTCCTGAATTTAAACAGTGATTTTCATTTTCTCAATGCTCAAACCAACAATATGTAAGAGGAACTCTATAAATATTGACCCCACACGATCGCAATTTACGAACATATCTTTTTGCTGATTTATGAGCAAAACTGTACAATAAATTGCAAGTTTTTTAGGCGTAATATAATATTTTAGGGGAATAATTTAAATATTTATTTGGTTTTTGAACCAATGAACAAGTAAATACATTTTTAAAGTGATTAAATTTCAACATAGTCCCTTTATATCGTGCGATGGCCTAGATGTAGCGTATTGGATTGATATGCGGAAGGTTCTAGGATCAAATCCCAGAAATATCAATAAGTAGGTAATAAGTCTTTTATATACATTTCAGAATAAAAAGGAAGCGGCTGTGAAGACCGCTGTTGTGGACAAAAATAACAAAATTAATTTTTTCTTTCATTTTGACTAATAATTCAATTTGTATGCCTGTAACACCTGGGGAATAAAAAAAAGACCTAGACTGGGGCTCAAACCCACACCTCCAGAGATTAGCAGTCAAACACTATATCCAAATTAATACGAATTGATATCAAATTGCGATTCACTGATGGCAATATACAAAAAGTGTTGAATTACAATTTTTCAGTGTCAATATCTTGATTTCGACCATTTTTTAATATTACAAACAAAAAGTCTTAATTTAGTAATTTCCAAGCCATGGTCCAAAACTGGATTCATTTTTCGTGATTTGTAGCTTAATTATCCTGATCTGATCTTAAAATTCTTTCCGTGTATGTATTAGTTTTTTAAAAATCACAAAACAAAATAATAACACATTATGTAGTATCCGCACTTTTCCTTTGTTGTTGTTTCCATTGTAAAATTTTGCTGCGCTGCGTATACATATACCAATAAGAATCGCCTAATATATTGAAAAAAAAATGTGAGATTTTTGGTGCTTATGTGATCTATATCCATGGACAAAAGTGCATGTCAGCTGAAAAAGTATAAATTAAATATAGAAGTAAAATTTTTGCTGAGTAAATAAATAAGGGGCCAGTTATAGCTATCATTGAAAATATTAATTGTCAATTTTGAGAGATTATGAAGCAAAAATAAATGATTACTTTGATGCCAAAGTAAAGCTAATTGACTTAATAATTATTTCTAGGCAAAACGAAATTCAATTTGGTACAACTTTTCTCAAATAACTACCAATGATCATTGAAAATATTAAACGTTACGTTATGGGGAAGATATGGATCAAAATGAATTTTTTTTAGGAGTTTTAATTTTGAAATCGTGAGCTATATATCTGCATTAAAATAATCAATGATTAATCTTTCGAAGGGTCTCAAAATCACGTCTTACTTTTTCAATGATAGCTGTAACTGGCCCCTAATATAAAATCTTTAATTAAAAACCCAAATATGCTGTCTTTGCTTAAATTCAATATTTATTGATTATTTGCCGACGTTTTCTGATTTAGATCTTTTACAGGGCTGAATATTCGTTATATAAAATTATAAAATATTGGGAAAAAAAATAAAAACGAGTTAGAAATGAGTAAACAAAATTATTTTAAAACTAAATAACTGCGTTTAATGTATTCTAAATAAAGTTTTTATCGATTATAATAAAAAAGAAATTTCATTTAAAAAGTGTTAAAAAAATACTATAACTTACTCCTACGAATGTTGAAGTATTTTTAAAACCAATTCCGAATAACATTGAATGTATTTTTCAAGGAAATTTTATCGACCAAAGTTCATGTTCAGTATTTTTCATAATTAAGTGTTAAAATGCTTTATCATTTTCATATCGACTTAAAAATAATAATAATAATAAAGGAAGGCATAGCCACTAATTTAATATTACTTTTTGTTTTATGTTTTTATCACTTAAAGTAAAAATTATAAAAATTAATAATGCTATAAATGTTTATTTTTTTTTATTATTTTTGTTTTCGTTGATTTCCGAATGTCCACTGTATAAAAGTCCTATAGGTATCCCCAGGAAATTTGAAGTTTGGTTTTCATAGATTTCGCATGCGTATGGAAGAGGGTTCTATATCAACTTCTGACTTTTTTAAACTTTATTTTTTTACTTGCGATATACGTAGTATAGGGCAAGTTTAGGATTCGTGCAAAAAAAGAACGAGATAATAATTTTCCCCAACATTACGATGATAGAGAACGCGAAAAAAATTGGTTCTCGGAATTCTGTCTCTCTGTCCGTCTGTCTGTTTGTCCCTTATCCGCAGCCTAAACGGTTGAAGCGATTATCTTCAAACTTTAGACTTAATGTTCTTATGGGATTGGGGATTCCCTAGAAGGGAAATTGAATTTTTTCTTAGCTCGAAAAATAATGGTACCTGTCATACTACCAATATACAAAAATTGATTTATTTCAAAAATGGCTCTTACGATTTTGAAAAAAAAAATTAAGAGCTACTATATTACTACAATTATTATTTTGGTAAACAAAATTTGAATAACGGTTGTTAACGTTACCTGTCATAGAACTGATTTTTTGGTTTTCAAATTTCTCGTTAACGTCTACACCGATTTCAACCAAATTTTGTATGTAGGAGGTCCTTTACAATTTTAACAATTTTTCCCGATAAATGATATCAAAATTGGAGATAGGCCCTTACTGTAGAACAATTTTTGTCTTTCAATATACCCCAGAATCATACCCGAAAAATACTCTTGACGAATTAAGGGACACCCTGTATTTTAAATTGTTTTTAAAACTTTTTATAATGATATCATAATGTTATAGAACCACTATATATGAACATTGTCAATTCTAAGCTAAATTCAAGTTGTTAGCTACGAGAGCAAGTTTGTGCGGTCCCGTCGTGCCCATTTTTAAATTTACCTTAACGCTTTTTGTCATCAGGACTTCAAAATGCAAAAAAAATTTTCAATTAATATATATAAAAATTTAAAAGTCGTAATTGTCAAGTAAAAAATAACGGAATTATTTTTCAAACCTTCAAATTCGTTTTCTGAGGAATAATTTTTTTATATGGGGCACTTAGGCACGTTTGCTGATACGAAACATAAATATTTAATATCAACATGAACTTTATGTTCTTCTTTTTCCTCAGCATAAACTGTCACATAAGTTCTTATGTTGAACATAAACGCTTAAGTTTCGTTTCAGCAAATGGGCTGAAAATAGCCGGTGCTATTTTGATCAAATATTGTCTTCGTACCTACTATCAAAAGAATTTTTATTAGTAATAACTCGACAACAATTTTGTTCCAAAATGGGGACTTCCGGGAAAAACTAACTCAACTTTAATTCAAGATAGCGGAAATCCTGCAAATGGTTGATACTCTGAAATTCGGATTAAATCGCCTCTCCTATGGTTCATATCAAAAAGAAAAACTAAACTAACTCGGGTTTAAATCAGTCTTAGGTGTTAGCACTGGATTACAAAAAATAAAAAAAACGATCATCCAATTTAGAATATAATGGCAATTTTCTAAAAAAAACATCAAAACCTTATTTTGCAGTAGGTATATAATTTGTGTTGTTTTATGAAAATCTTTAGAGCTGATTTTGAGAATGGTTTGAAAAACAAAAAAAAAAAACAAAAAAAAGCTGCATGGATTAAAATTAAAATTTGAACTTCTGCTCCAGGGAATCACACTAAAATGCTCTGCAGCAAATTTGGAGAAAGTCTCTCCACCCTTTAAGGTTCTTATTCGATGAACACCTGGATACACAGACAAACGTGACTTGGATCTATTGCCTAAGGACTCAAGACTGACAATTACTGACACTGTGGTCAACGACCGAGAAACTGCTTACGAACGATAGAGTACGACAGTGACCTTTGCGGACTTTCTGCCGTAATTCAACTTCCGGACGAGCTCGTGGAGTTGGAAGAGTATGTGCCAGTGCATTCCTACAACTACAGTTAGACTCGATGGCCACGCTTTACCACCGCCTTATTAAGCGAACTACGTACAAACAATATATCCCCACCAAATGACAGGAATTTAACATACACTGAAATTGACGATTACTTGGAGGAAATGGACAGTACAATCCAACGAACAATGGACAAAACAATACCAAAATACAAAGAACGCGAAACCACAGACATGTACCGCAACGCGACCATCGACGCACTACACAGACAAAAAAGTAGACTTTTGACAAGACTGAAACTCTTGTACAGACGTTTCACTGACATACACAATCTGGAGATTAGGGCACTGAAGTCGTCAATTAAAAACATCAACCAATTGATCAAAGAAAATTATCGGTTGTCTATTAATTTTTACTGGGACAACAAAATTCCGGCCGTTAATTCTAGCGACCCGAGTATGTTTCCGCAAATTAATAAAATATTTAGACGGAATGATCAAAACGAACTTCCGTGTCTTAAGCTTCAGAGAACGACAGAGAACAGAGACGTTTTTCTGATAGCAGGCATAGATCCAGAGGAAGCCGTCTTGGACGATTACCTCGTTATAATCGAAGATCCTCGTGAGAAAGTGGAGGCTGTGGGGGCTGCTTTCCAGTAGGGGAAAAGGTGAATGCTTGCATTCGCCCGAACCATGACCTGGAAAACAGAGCCTTGCTTCACCACTTCTACCTTCGAAATGAAATGACTCAATGGCGATCAGAGAATCTCGGTTTCACCGGGTTCAATGAAGAACACTTGGCAAACGCCACCATCGCCGAGCGAAACGGGGCTAATTCCCTGTTAATTTCGAAAGTTGAGCTCCAGCTCATCTTAGCTTCATTAAAGAAAAAGAAGTCAGCAGGAATCGATGGTATATCCAACGTTGTACTGCAATATCTGCCTCAGGAAGTAGTTGACATTTATGCCACACTGTTTAACAACGCTCTGAATAATGCATATTATCCACGGCGGTGGAAGACAGCTGTGGTTCATCCTCTCCCGAAAAAGGGAAAGGACAACTCCAATCCGGCGAATCTCCGGTCGATAAGTCTTCTTCCGAGTATCAGTAAGGTATTCGAGATAGTTATATATAGAGCTCTGTCCAAGTGGGCGGAGGACAACAATATCATACCGGAAAATCAGTTCGGCTTTAAGGCGGGACATGACACCATTCATGCCGCGTCTAAGCTCGTTTCTGATGTCCAATGGAACAAATCTAAAAGACAGTGTACGGGTGCTTGTCTGGTTGACTTGGAGAAAGCTTTCGACACCGTACGGTCAGAAGGTCTGTATCTGAAGCTAACCAGACTAGGCATAAGTAAAACACTTTTATATATGCTTTATGATATGCTTAATGGTAGAAAGTTTGTTGTCAAAAGTGGCAATGTAACTTCTACCGCAACCTTCGACATTAAAAATGGTCTTCAGCAGGGAGCGGTGAACTCACCGATTCTTTTCAGTATTTACACCAGCGATCTGATAGGTAGTCTAGCACATGCCATAGCGTATGCCGACGATCTAATTGCATACAGAACGGCTCCAACAGTTGATGTCATCAGAATTATTTGCAGCGTGACTTCGACAAGATTCAGCGATATTGTGATGACTGGAAGTTGAAATCAGCGTCCAGAATTCCAAAATTATTCTGTTCAGGACTCCATTGCGTGGAGCCTCTAGGGATACAAGAAAGAACTGGCGTCAGCTGGTGATCGTAGGGCCACGGGGACATCCACTGGCGAGTAAATGTGTAGTAAAGTACCTTGGCATCTGGATAGATCAGTATTTGTATTTCGACAGACATATAAGTGCTGCTCTGCCAGGGCCAGGGGGGCTTTTGCCCTGACAAAACGGTTGTTTTATAGCAGCCGTCTTGATAGCAGGGTTAATGTGATTTGCTAAATGGCCCTCATCCGGCCGATGATTGCCTATGGATACCCGGTGTGGTTCAACGTTGCCCCATCTCAAATGGAAAAGATTCGTGTGTTTGAGAGGCAGTGTCTTCGATGCTGCCTTGGATTACACAGAACACCAGAGTCGGAGTACAAACATTATTATTCCAACGAGGTTCTATACAATGGAGCCAACATTAACAGAATCGATAATTTTATACTCAAGCTGATTCGGGGTCACATTGCAAGAGCGATGTCCTCAGCTAATAGCTTAATTTTTGGGGCTTACTACCCCAACAACGAATACTTTGAGAGTGTGCGTTTGAGCGGTTGTATTCCACCTAACGCATTCTTCGATTTAGACAGTCGGGAGTTGATACAGGATAGAGAGGCGGTTCCGCTTATCTACCACGTCTGCCGTAGAACTATAGATAGGCGACTTCTTTATGGTCGAGACGTCATCGCACAAGGTGGAGCTGAGCGACTTCGGTTCAGTAGGACTGTGTCTGATAGGGACCGAAGAGATAGGGTGAAGCAGGAGAATCAGTTTTGGTGGCTTAGCGTTGAAAATAATGATTTTTAAAGTTGACTTAGCTTTTTGGTCTTGGCTGACTTACATAGTTAAGGTTTATTTGTTTTAAGTAGGGACAGTCAGGGTGAAAAAAAAATAAACAAAAAAATTATAAAAACGACAAAATCAAACAACAAAATTACAAAACTGAAAAAACCTGCTGTGGCTGTTCTAGTTTTAAGGTAGTTATAAGTAGTTTTATAGTAGTTTTAAGTAGTCTAAGTAGTTTTAATTAGTTTTAAGATATTTTTTAGGTAGTATGTAATTTTAATATTAAAAAAAAAAATAAAATAAAATGATATGGATACCAAGTTTTTTGCAATCTTTCTTGGTGAAAAATAAAACCAAAAAGATATTAGTATATAATTAGTTCTTAGGCCGAAAGGCATTAGTATTAGGATATTGTTTAACTTAGAGCGCCCGACTTGGGCCAGTAAGTTAGTTGTAAGATATTGATAAGTAGGCAAGTTTTTATGAATTTTTGTCTAGCATTAAGATAGTTTTAAGTTGAATATAAAATAAAAATGAATTCCAAAAAAAAAGACAGACGTGACGGACGGTGTAACTTAAACCACCATCCTGATGTTAGATTTGATCAAAAACAAGAAATTTGAATTGACACCGACCCAATATATATACTTGTCCCATAGAGCAAGTACTAAATTAATAATTTACCTTACCAGATGATGGTACACCTACACAATTTTAGAAGGTATAAGTACCTATATACTGTTAAAAATAAAACATCTTTACATGCCATATCTTAATCAATTTCATCTTGGGTAAGTTATGCAACATAGAAATAGGAACACAAAATAAAAGCAGATGTATATTTTTTCAATGATTTCGTCCTGCGAGTGAAGAAATAATATACCTACCTCCGATGAAAAAAAACAAAAATTTATCCTTTAGGGGCAGACAAAAATCATCGAAAAACCTTTATTAAAACTGTCTGTTTCTTTTTTATACTCGAGGAGAGTGAGATTCTGTGCTGGCGATCGCATGGCATTGCGTCGCGTGTCGCGTCATAGCAAGACAACAATTGGCGTAAGAGGGCACGTGTCATTGGAGAACCTACAAGGATTCCATTTATTATGATTCAAAAAAAAAAATAAAGTTAAGTGCCAACATTTTATAATTGTATTCACATTGGGGCGTATTCATAGTCATTTTAGACCTGGGTCTAAGTTAAACATAGGTATTAGTTGAATATTCGGGCGTTGATTCTATTTTAGAAAGTTTATCATTTCAAAATATTTGAAGCTATTTGTGTAGTATACCAAGTTAATTATCTTATAAAAATATAAAACCAACAATTTGTGATTAAAATCAGTCTGTATTCATTGAGCCAAAATTGCCTTAAACTGTAGTTTAGTTAAACCTGGGTCTATCTGCGACTATGAATATGCCCCATTTACTAATTATTACTTTTATCGGAAGCATTTTTATATCTTAAATAGGTATGCGTATTTTGTCCAATTTTTTGCTACGGTACAATGAGTTTAAATTCTCAGTAATTTTTTAACAATAGATATTGTATTTTTTTTTTTAATTTTTAACAATTTTCTCTATATTAAAATAGTCAAATAAAAAAAGACTGTTCACACTTGAAGTAAATAATTCATCTTCTTCAATAATTCATCTCTATAACTAAATCCTAACTTAAAATTTAAACAAAATGTTTCAGTATCTTCAAAGAACTAGCCTTTAGTATAGAGTTTTTACTAAATATTTACCAGTAAAATCCAAAAATAATGAAACAAAAAATAAAACAAAATAAAATATAATAAAATAAAAGAAAAGAAAACTAATTTGAAACAGACAGCAGGCACAGATGTTCTTAAAAATCTTCAATTTAAAGGATTAGCTCATCATGGAATGGATCGTGCTACATATTCGACTCGAATAAAGTGCGCGCACACATTCGGTTTTCCTGCGTGTGCCAATGCATGCCGCGCCCCGACCGTAAAGGTGCAATTTTTGTGGTTGATTACACATCCGAGTCCACAAATACGATAACGACGCCGACAACCAAATATCCAATTGAAGCAACTTTGCCTAAATGCCTAACAGACTCAACATTAACAAAAACAAAAAAGGACGAATCGGCCTTAGGTGCCTTCTCGATTTGGATTCATAATGGAATCGCAACCATGAAGCCAAATATATATCCCTCTGTGTTCTTAGCACCCCCATAGCAAGACTATCCCTCTATACCAATAGCAATTATTGTCCTGTCGCGTCGGAGCCAAAGCCGAACCCAAAAGCCACAGCTAAGCCTTGTTTTCCTTACTTAATTCCGCGACGATGACGGTCAATACCCTTTGGTTATCCTTGGCCGCTGAATGCCAAAAACACGAAACGAAATTTTGTTGCACCTTTCACATCCGCATATCGAACTTTGCCAGAATTGTTGGATTTCGGTTATATGAATTGAGTATGTGTTTTAGGTTACGAAACTCTTTATTTTCAAATGGTCTATTTCGTTTTTACATGAATAACATCATCGCCCTCTTCTTTCAATTTCAACCCGTTCGGTGCTGTGTCTTGACAATGGCAAATCGCTTAAAGTGTTGTTATCTAAATTTCTTATTACAGTATTTCTAAGAAGTTGCGTTGCCACCCTGTCAAATAGTTTAATATAATAACAATATAAAGCTACAGTCTAAACGCCTGAACTACCGGCTGGCTTTTCATTTTATCAACTCAATCAATTAAAAGAGATAGCTTTTCTCATCTCAGAAATAAAATGAGAAAAGAGACTACATGAAATTCGGCGTCAATGAAATATGTTCTCAAACGAAAAATTACCCCTAATTTGGGGTCTATATGCTTGTAAGACTAATTTTGAGAATTAGATGTTAATTATCTCATCCAGTTGAAACTGGGGAATATATGGCGCCAAACTTATGAAAAATTGTCCCAAAAATGAATTCAAAGCAACAACAACAGAAAAATGACAATCGTGATTAAATAGTCGTGCACAATAACTGCGCGAACATAAATACATTGAACAATGATACAGTGAAATTGAATTTTGTAAAAAAAAAAAAAAAAAAAATTAATAAATACTTGGGGGTAAGATATTTAAAAACTAATTTTACTTTCTATTTACCTATAATTACTTTAAAGTAATCTGATATTTTTATGTTATAAGATGGAGTGTTTAATTCTTTTGATTTATGTTACGTTTTTTTTTTAAATTTATTTTAAGCTTAATACAAGCAAGTATAACAATCTTAAAACTAGGATAACAATTAAAAATTAAAAATCTTAATACTAAATTAAAATTAATGAGCAAGGAAATAAGGACATGACAGGTTAGGGGTTAAGTTGGGAGAGCGCGTTGAAGGGAGGATTTGGAGAGATTAGGATTGAAAATGGTTGAGGTGTTAACTTTCCGAGGTATTCTGGTCTTCGGCTCATTCTGGCCGTACTCAGTTCGATGGAAGGGAATACATAATAGTGGTATTGTCCTTAAATGACGTTGGTTTCCATTTAATTTAATTTTATCATGGAGGACTGGACAATCGATGCCACCAGTCAAGAGCTGGTGTCTAAAAATAATTTCTGCAGGTTTGCAGATCTATAAGCTTCAGACGATTTTCATAGGGAGGTAAGTGGAAAGGGTCCTCCCAACCAAGGCCACGTAAAGCAAATCGTGAAAATCTGCGTTGAACCGCCTCAATACGTTGAATATTAACCTGATGGTATGGTGACCAGACTTGAGAGGCATATTCTAGCAGGGGTCTTACGAAGGTTATATAAAGGTACTAAGGATTTGAAACGTAAGGATTTGAAAATTCTTTGGATCAGCGTTTAACGAACCCAAGTATGGAATTAGCTCTATTGATAATATTGCTAATATGTTCGCGAAAGTTAAGTTGACAGTCACAAAAAACACCACAATAGAGATAGGTTGATTGTTAATATGGTATTGACGTTGTGGCAAGGGCGTGCGCTTGCGAGAGTAAGTAATGGCTTGACATTATTTGTTTACATTAAGCTCAAGAAAGTTTTGTTGGCACCAGGTAAAGAAATTATTTAAGTCTACTTGAAGCGATTGAGAACTTGAAATGGAAAAAAATTGGTTTCGAGATGCGCATATCAGGCCCTAGGTGTCTTCCTTGCGGGACGCCTGAATTTGAACTTACTTTATATAATAAAGAAAAGATATATTTTGTCATTGTTTATGTTTCAATAAATCGTTCGTTTTTAAAACATTTAAATCAGTATTTATTATTTCAAGCAATAGCCACAATAGTTTACCATGTACTTTATTGAATACAATGAACTAAAATGTGATTTAAAATTCTGATATAATAGATAAAATAACGCCTTCAAATCTGCCCCTGAAAATGTCAAAAAGTGTTTATGAAAAAAAATTAAGGTTATTTTATGTGTATTGTTTTTTAACAATTTGTTTAATCAGCGGGTGCATAACAGTAATATCTTTTGAAATACATCAATCGTTTTCGGAAATATCATCTAATAATGAGAAAGTCAAAAATATGAAGAAAAAAAAGGTTATATGGGTAGTATCGTTGATAAGAAACCAAAATAGCATAGTTATGTCTAAGTTGATTGCGATAATTAAAGAACATGTTTTTTTTTATCGAAATCGAAATAAGATTCCTAACAGTTTTTAAAATTGGTATGGAAAGTACCGTTAATTTTGGTTTAAGGAACAAGAAAATGTTAAGAAATACTTTTACAAAGTTTAAAAAAAAATACTAGGTCGTTTTTAAAGAAGTATGTGTTGAGTTTCAAAATAAAAAAATTTGAAAATTAAAGTTTTTTAAAATGTTTGTATGCAATACCTACTAATTTTTTAAAAGTTTCTCCATAAAAAAATCAACTAAAACGTTTTGGAGAAAATCAAAAACGAAAAAATGGTTCTACTAGAAATTAGAGGTACCAAAAATAACCGCTTTAAAAAGAATTACCAACAACAAACCAAAGTAATAAGAAAGTTTAATGTTGAATACAAAAATAGTACTTTTATATGTATGTTCGAGAAAAAGTGTCTCACAATTCTGTTTGTCTAAATGGCTGGGTGGATTTTTGTAAACACTTTTTTTTAATTATGATTTTATTGGGGACACTTACAAATACATACCTTTAAGATATATTTATTATTTTAGTACTAAAAGTGATGTAAGCCAAAACATATGTAATATATTCAAATATTTGCCTACATACACTATCAATGTCTTGTCTAGCTATATTCCAGTTGTTGACAACAAGAACAAGTTCGTGCGATTCAGTCGTGCATTTTATTTCTTATCTTTTAGGCGATATAACTTATGGTGTTTTCGATTGGTAAAATAAATCAATTTACTTTTGATTTAAATCTGTCAAAACGCAAGAAAATTGTGTTCTTAATATAAAGGGAAGCGATTCTGATATACTATAGAAGCTGTTAAAAATTAATTAGTAAATTCAAGAAGCTCATTGTTTTCTTCTGAAAGTGCATCAAGTGATGACGAGTTTTGTGATGTTATGAAACATACGTAAAATTACACGAATACAATGACAAAAATAAATCAATTTGAATGGGCGTTCGATTCACCACGAAATAAATCAATTTTAAGATTGAAATCTAAATTTGCTAATCGAAAACACTATTAGTTTTCCGAAAATTATGGCAACGCTGCGAGAAGAAGGACATTATTATTATAAAAATAAAAGAAAACTCAAAAGAAGTCAATGAGAGTCAATTGCCTGTGCTGTTGGATTCTTCACTTCTTCTTCGGGAGTTTCTCTCTACTGTTGATGGTTCTTACGCGCCGCACGCCGGCCGAGTCGATGGACGTTATTAAAGTGCCTCCTTCGTTTACTTCCATGTGTCGTCATGTCTCTCTCTGGAAATAAAGACAGGTGCATTGATAATGAAAATTTGTGTTTTGCTTTTTTTTTGTAATTGGACAACTGTTTTGAGATTCTGATCGATAAACAGTGTTTCGTTATGTGAATTTTTATTTTTTATTTGGTTTGTATTATTTTGGTTTGTGAATTCGTTGTGTAAATTTCGGCAATGAAACGAACGCAATGGTAGCGGCATACGAATGTTTCCTTAGCGTACATTGACTTGATGGTCATGTGGGGACTGGGGTTGCACATTTTGTTTGAACAAGTAAGGTGGTAACATGCCTCAAGTAATAATTTTGTGTTTTGTTTGAAATTATAGTTTGATCCAAGTATTATGACTTTTTTTTCACTTAGAAAACTGTTTTGATAAAGGAAATAACAAAACAAATGTTTTCTATTTCGATAGTTGTTTTTTTAATGCAAATACTTAAATAAGAATAATAATTCAAGAATTTATTGATATTTATAAATTATCCATAAATTCGATGTTCGTAGCCCAAAATGCTTGCTACAATATTGTTTAGTCAGAGTGTAATTTATTTTCAAGTAACAAGAATGTAATCAAAGACTTATACCAATACCTATATACCTGCCTATAACCAATAATATTTTAAAAACGTGTCTTCTGTAAGCGTTCTTTCTGGTTAATTTGTATCCAGTGGTTTAAAAGGATCAAACCGATCAGCAAAACAAGAGACCAGGATTTCAAGAAATTATTATGTGTGGTGCATTTATGCAAATTTAGCATTATTGCATTCGTCCAAATGCATAAAAAGAAGTTGATTAGAAACTCGTTGGCGCAAGGATCAAAAAGAACATCAGATAGACAGAAGGTATACCTAATTATTTTGTTATGTAAAAGCTTGTTCTTTTGGCACGCGTCTTGAATTTATGTGAAAGGTGTTGTAGGTATATCTTCTTATTGACAGATGCATGTATTTATAATTTAAAGAAAGTTTCCGTATTAGACCTTAAAACAAATTATAAAATATTTCATAATTCTTATTCTTCAGGACCTTTTTTGTGTAATATGAAATAATGAGTTTAGGTAGGTAAGTACATAACATTCCTACATGGTCCATGTACCTACATATACCTGGAGCGATAAGTTACTGTGGTAAGGTTATTTTCATAGTTTTTTGATGTATAAGAAGAAATAGCAATATGACGTATCAGAAACCTAAAAAAAAATGCAACATTTCAAAGAGTTAGGTACTGTGGAGATCCATTCCTCAATAAACAATAATCATTTATTACATTCAATATTTTTATTACTTAAATTATTAATATCAAAGCAAGTGAAGTTTGTCATATTTTTATTATTATTTTCATTCTATTGATAATATTCGAAGTGAATACATATCATATTAAATATAAAAAGAGTTGTGTTTAATCAATCGGATATCTACATATATAACATTTAAGGCTCATTAAATTGGCGACGAGGTAAAGTATGTTAAAAAAAAAAGAGAATACAAAAATTCTGCATTTAAGAGGTATACATTCATATGAATAGTATATGTTATGTATGTACATAATGTATGTAAATTTGCAAAAATAAAAAAATAAAAAAAATTATAGAGAACAAAACAAAATTGCAAAAAAGTAGATGCAAAATATAAAAAAAAGAAGATTAAGAAAAAAAAAAGTTTTTAACAAAAGTTATAAAAAGAAATATAGTTATGAAATTTATTAAATATCATTAGGATGAATGACACGACCATAAAACCATTTTTGTGTGAGGCTATCGACAAATCCTCGATTCGATTAGAGTGGGAAAATGGTACCGGAGTTTCCAGTTATATCTCAAGTCAGAAGAAATTATATATCCTGGTAAGAAGAAAAATAAGCTTATTCACTTGGGTGGACCTCAACTACCTCAACTTTCAATATTCCGGGTGCACTGGTTGAAGAGGTTGAACAAGGTGCTGCTGGAGATGTATTTACAGTTTTAGTCGATAAATTAAATAACTATTTTTCACCAAAACGAAATTCCACATTTGAAAGACATTTGTTTCGTTCTCTCAAGCCAGAAGATGGGGAAAGTTTTAAGAAGTTTGTGGTAAGACTTCGAAATGAAGCTAGTAAGTGCTCCTTTGGCAGTACGCAGGAAGAAACCTTGAGTATTAACCTAAAGGACAAGATAATTGATATGTGGGCTGTAGGAGATCTAAAAAAACGAATTCTTGAAAAAGAACATATTCCAGATGAAATTTTAGAGCCGTGTCTTCTCCACGAACAGATCAGGTGTCAAACAAATACAATGACTAATTCTATTTTACCTAATGAAGTAAATACAATATTTGGTAACAACAACAGGACCAGATTGCAAGGGTTTGGTAAAGAATGTTCAGATGCGGCCGAACAGATCACTTGATGGGAGATGATTATATTTGCCCAGCTAAAAATTGTAAATGTAACAAATGTGGATTATTGGGCCATTTTGGAAAGATGTGCAAAAGAAATTCAAACAGGGGAAGAGATATGACATGGCAAAATTCAAACTTTAAGCGACGGCGAATAGAAACTTCAAAAATCCAGTTTATTGACAACAATTCGAGCAACGAAAACAACAATTATACGAATGAGTATGATTGCTTGCAAATCACGAACGATTTTAATGATCCTATGAATGAAAAAATTTATTGCTATATTGGAGGTACAAAGTTATTAATGCTCATCGATTCTGGTTACGATTCAATTTACTGAGTGGAAAATATTGGGAGAAATTGCGATCAAATGCTGCGATTTTGGGAAATTAACGAACAAAATCTGAAAATCAATTTAGAGCACATGCAGTTAATGAGTTGCTGGAAGTTTAGTATATTTTTGAAGCTCCAATAAGCGTAACCCCCTCACGGGTTAGACTTTGACGTAGTGAGGGGGCTTACGCTTAGGCTTTCAGCAATCCAGCTGCAAGTCTAGGTAACTAACATAACCCAAAAAAACCGAAAACCGAAAACCGAAATGTTGAAAACTAATAAAATATGAAATGAGTACTAAAGAATTTAAAAAGCGAGTGGGGATATCCACTCAAAAGTCGGTAGGAGTCGCGACTACCGGCGATGGCTTGGCCTCTAACGAGGAGAAGTCGCCAGTGACAATTAGTACACCTGGTATACCGAAGTGCGGAAGGTCTTGCGAGCCGACCACAATCCATGGAAAGACTGATAAGTCATCCGTGGGGGGTGAATCGACTCGTGAGCTAGACGCTACTGCTGGCGAAGAGGGCTTTGTCCTCCCCGCCAGTAGTACAAATCCTTCGTGCTCGGGGGGACCCCCCGCGACCATTGGCAGTGCTGCTGCGAAAAACAGCTCCACTGCCGTTGGCCGTGGGGGTTTCTCTTCGGGTACGTTGGCAAATGCCCACCGTAGTGGTAGTAGTGGCGTGACGTACGCTGCTGCTGCCATTACCACTGCCCGTAAACAAGCGAACTCCGGAGCGGGTGCCTTCTCCGTTACCGGACGAGGCAGACCGCAAAAGAGTTCGCAGAAGAGACTCCAATTTGTTGGAGGTCGGCGTGCGTTAGCAGGTTCTACCTCCACCGGGTTGGGGCGAAAAAATGCACATGTGCTCAACTCCGGGTCGGGTGTCTCGCCCAGTAGTGCAGCCGTTAAAAGCTTTACTACTGGTAGGAACATACCGACCCCCGTTGCAAAGAAAGTGCTACAGCCCATTGGAAGTGGGGCTATGAAAAATAGTTCTGCTTCCATCGGGATGGGGCTCAACAAAGCCACTCCCCCGCAGATGAGCTCGGAGACGGATATCACATCCGGCAGCGCGTCCGTGACTTACGGATCCAACACTGCTGGGGTGCTTCAGCAGCCTCCGTATTCACTGAAGAACCCCCAACCCGATGGAAGCACGGCCGCTGACAACGGTCCTCCCTCCATCGGGATGGGGCTCAACACCCCCCCCCCCCCCCTCCCACGTTTTAGACCCAGGGGCGGGTATTTCTGCCAGCAGCGCATCCGTGACTTACGGATCCTCCACTTCTGGCCGAAGTATACCGCCCCTGGGCTCAAGGAAGATACCACAACCCGTTGGTGGTAGGGTCATGAAAAATGGCTCTGCTTCCACCGAGTTGGGGTTGAACCAAACCAACCATAAGGAGAGGCGGAATGCCGAGAGGATCGTGAAAGCTATCGGTGACATTCCGGTAGCGGATCGTGACTCGCGACAAACTGCCAAACTCCAATGGGCCATGAACATTATGGCTCTCAGAAAGACCAGCGGGGACTACACGTCAAAGCGTCAACGGTCCATCGGGAGCACCATCCCCGATCCCAAACGACCCAAGGTGCAAGGCACCGACAAATCACTTAACGTGAATAAAGGTCTGCCCTTTAGTGACGTACTAAAGGACAAAATTGTCATTGCAGTCATCGACAGAAGTAATGCAGATGGCAGGATCTCTCCTGAGAATTGGTTGAAGGTCATAGTGAAGCTCTCAGCTGGCTTCATGAGTTTAGTGAGGGAGCATCCCGGACCTCAACCAATCACAGACGATGCAGGCTGGCACCAAGGACGTGTTAAGCTCATCGCCTGTGCAGATCAGAGATCATGTGATCTGTTTAAGCTTGCTGTTAGCAGACTGGGAGAGGTCTGGCCAAGTGCTAGTCTCGAGGCTGTTGCTAGGGGCGATATTCCCTGCAGGCCTATAGCTCGTGCCTGGATCCCGATCGAACCAGCCAGCAGGGATGAAATACTCCAGATGATGCAGTACAGCAATCCAAGCCTACCTACAAAAGGTTGGGTAGTCGCGAAGCTGGAAGAGATCAGGGGTTCCTTTAGATCTGCTATCATAGTAATCAACAAGGAATCTCTGGCTCCTCTGGTGTCGACCGAAAATGTGATTAGGTACGGCTTCCACAAAATCGCCTTGAAGGTTTTCAAAAAAGATGAGGAAGTTGCACAAGAAGCCCCTCCACAAAACCCCCAGGCCATGACCATAGACGAAGACCCTGTCGTCGGCATCGAAACTCCAGAGATGGAGATAGATGACATTGACACTTCTCCGGCTATGGTATTGCCCAATCCGCCAACCGAAAGGAAGGCTCCTTCCGTCGACCTCTCCGACATGGAGAGCGTAGACTCCCCTATCAACGTTCTTCTAAGCGAGGAAGAACTTTTAAGATCTTTTAAGTCGAGGACAAACTCAAAGAAGCTATCGAGTTAGATATAATTGAGCAGGTGTAAAAGACTGTCCACATGAGAGCTACCAACGACCGACGAATGAATGAACAAATGGGATTTAAAACATTAATAAACCTAAATTCTTTACAAAATCTAGACAAAACGGAAGAAATATAATTAAGGATTATTTTAGGATACTATAATTTGCATTTAAATTGCTAAAACAAGAGAATTTTAAGAAAACAATTTGTTCGTCGCGAATTACTGCAACTCGTTACGACCAATTTATTTTCTCAAATTTCTCATATTTAGGAAAATAAAAATTAAGATTTTATATTTTTAAAATTAATCATAAATCGAATTCTACCATTTTTACCAGATTTTGTGAAATATTAAGGTTTATTAATGTTTAAGTTCCCATTTGTTTGTTCATTCGTCGGTCGTTGGTCGCTCTCATGTGAAATGTCTCTAAGGGCCAAGTCCCTGGATTTCTCCTATTGTAATAGCTTATAAGGAAACCGGTGATATTCGTTTATGTATCGACATGCGCCAAGCCAATTTTGCTATTCAGCGAGAAAATTATACTCTCCCGACTTTTGACTCCTTCATGACCAAATTAAAAGGGGCGCAGTATTTTTCTCGACTAGATATGAAAAATGCATACCACCAGTTGGAACTAGCGGAAGAGAGTCGAGAAATTACAACTTTTATAGCTCATAAGGGATTGTTTCGATATAAAAGGTTGCTTTTTGGAGTCAACTCAGCTCCGTAAATATTCCAGAAAGCTCATGCCAAAATACTCTCAACTATTTAGATGACATCATAGTTTTTGGAAAAACACAACAAAGAACTTGAACATGTGCTCAATATTTTCCGTGAAATGAATGTTACTCTTAATAAAGAAAAGTGCCTCTTCAAAGTTCAAAAGCTTACATTTTTGGATCATATTTTGTCTGACACTGGCATTTCGGCAGATCCTGAAAAAGTGAAAACTGTACTTGAATTTCGGCCACCTAACTCTAAAGAGGAAACTGGAAATTTTTGTTGGGACTAGTTACGTATTTAGGAAAATTTATTCCGGATATGGCAGATGTTACTGAGCCTTTATGGAAATTGATAAAAAAGGATATTAAATTTGTTTGGAAGATTGAACAACAACAGGCGAAAATTCCGACACTTTCTTATTTCAAGTTTAAGGATCGCACTCGCTTAGTAGCTGATGCTAGTCCAGTTGCTCTAGGAGCAGTGCTGCTTCAGTTTCAAAACGAAATATTTATAAATATTTTCCATTTAGATGGGAGTTATGCAATTTGGGAAATATTCTTCTACGAGGTTCAGGGATTATTATACCAGAAGCCAGAGTTTTAAGTCTTGCGCATGAAGGTCATCCAGGAGAAACAGTCATGAATCGTAGACTTCGGGCCAAAGTTTGGTGGCCTTCAATGGACAGAGATGTGACCAACTTGGTAAAAAGCTGCCGATAGTGTTTGCTAGTGTCCCGTCCAAGACCACCAGTTCCTATGATGCGACACGCATTTTCAGATGGTCCTTGGCAGTGTGTGGCGATGGATTTGCTGGGTCCACTACCAAACCATGACTTCGTTTTTGTTATTATAGACTACTATTCAAGATATCAAGAGATAAGATTTATAAAAAAAATAACTTCATCAAAAATTATTTCGATTTTGGACGAAATATTTAGCCGACTAGGTTATCCTAAATCGATAAAAGCTGACAATGGACAACAGTTTGTTAGCGAGGAGTTTAAGAGTTTCTGCAAAAACAACAACATAAACCTTATAATTCACCTCCATATTGGCCGCAGGCAAATGGCGAGGTAGAAAACATGAATAGATATATATTAAAACGGCTTCAAATTGCCAACGGAAATGGATATGACTATAAGAAGGAAATCCAGAAGTTTTTGCTCATGTATAATGTAACACCCCACGGTACTACAGGAAAAGCGCCATCAGAACTTCTTTACAGTAGGATGATAAGAGACAAGATTCCTTCTCTTCAGGATATAGACCCAGAAGCTATTGATTCAGAAGCACGAGATTTAGATATAGTCAATAAGGAGAAAAGAAAGCAGGTAGCAGATAAAATACGCGGTGCAAACGAAAGTGAAATCGAAGTTGGAGATAAAGTGCTTGTTCGCAACATGGTTGTTCAAAATAAACTGACACCATCTTTCATTTCAACCGAATTCGAGGTAATTGAACGAACACCAAATGAAGTGATAGTACGAATGGAAGACGGAAAAGTCTTAAGACGCAATATAATATAAGTAAAGAAGATTCCAGAACAGGCTGAGGTCGCTCAAGATATTTCCATCTCCTCTCCTATAAATATTTCCCCTTTAGTCGCAGATGTCAACGTAGGAAATTCTTTGAATCGAAAGAACGCAGGGTTGAAGCTGAAGCTAAAGAATATAGAAGGGATGTGGAGATCCATTCCTCAATAAACTTTAATCATTTATTACTTTCAATATTTTCATTACTTAAATTATTAATATTAAAGCAAGTAAAGCTTGTCATTTTATTATAAATATTTTTATTATTATTTTCATTCTATTGTTAATATTCGAAGTGAATACATATCATATTAAATATAAAAAGAGTTGTGTTTAATCAATCGGATATCTACATATATAACATTTAAGGATTATTACAGGTACATTAAGAAAATATTTTTTTTTAAACAATATTTTTAAAGTTTTTGATACGTCATATTTAACTATGTATTTATTTTTATACATGAAAAACTAATTTAAAAAAAAATCATCAACCCATATACTTCAAAAAATAAAAAAAATATGGTTATTTTTGGGTGGTTATATTTCCGCCAATTTGTATCAAAACATCTTCTTTAATCCATAATGTCACAAGCTTGAGCCTGTGCTTTTTTTTCATTTTAGCGTATTTTGCGTCTATATTTGGTTTTGATTTTGATTTTTGGACTTTTTTGAGGTCGGTTTTTATTTTTTTATTATTTTATTTGCTTACATTTTCATGTAAATTCCATTTAAATAGAAAATTTTATTTCCAACAAAAAGTCATTTAAAATTCTCGTATTCGTTTAATTTTTCGTGTAACACCAAAAATATTGAAAAATTACCAGTCAGTGTGACCATTCTCTCTCAGAAATGCATGGGTGAATTTGATCGAATTTTGTGTGTTTAACCAATCTTACCTACCAGACAATACAAAAAAACCGTGAACACAATTGTTCCTTACTAAAAGGTACATATATTCAATAGCTTATTTCCCAATTATAATTATTTGATTTTTTTTTTAAATCGTTGGAGCCGTTTTTGAGAAAAATAATATTTTCCTTTTTTTGCTAAAAAAGAAATTGTATGGCTGGTACCGTTATAACGGGTGATTTTTTTGAGGTTAGGATTTTCATGCATTAGTATTTGACAGATCACGCGGGATTTCAGACGTGGTGTCAAAGAGAAAGATGCTCAGTATGCTTTGACATTTCATCATGAATAGACTTACTAACGAGCAACGCTTGCAAATCATTGAATTTTATTACCAAAATCAGTGTTCGGTTCGAAATGTGTTTCGCGCTTTACGTCCGATTTATGGTCTACATAATCGACCAAGTGAGCAAACAATTAATGCGATTGTGACCAAGTTTCGCACTCAGTTTACTTTATTGGACATTAAACCAACCACACGAATGCGTACAGTGCGTACAGAAGAGAATATTGCGTCTGTTTCTGAGAGTGTTGCTGAAGACCGTGAAATGTCGATTCGTCGCCGTTCGCAGCAATTGGGTTTGTGTTATTCGACCACATGGAAGATTTTACGCAAAGATCTTGGTGTAAAACCGTATAAAATACAGCTCGTGCAAGAACTGAAGCCGAACGATCTGCCACAACGTCGAATTTTCAGTGAATGGGCCCTAGAAAAGTTGGCAGAAAATCCGCTTTTTTATCGACAAATTTTGTTCAGCGATGAGGCTCATTTCTGGTTGAATGGCTACGTAAATAAACAAAATTGCCGCATTTGGAGTGAAGAGCAACCAGAAGCCGTTCAAGAACTGCCCATGCATCCCGAAAAATGCACTGTTTGGTGTGGTTTGTACGCTGGTGGAATCATTGGACCGTATTTTTTCAAAGATGCTGTTGGACGCAACGTTACGGTAAATGGCGATCGCTATCGTTCAATGCTAACAAACTTTTTGTTGCCAAAAATGGAAGAACTGAACTTGGTTGACATGTGGTTTCAACAAGATGGCGCTACATGCCACACAGCTCGCGATTCTATGGCCATTTTGAGGGAAAACTTCGGAGAACAATTCATCTCAAGGAATGGACCGGTAAGTTGGCCACCAAGATCATGCGATTTGACGCCTTTAGACTATTTTTTGTGGGGCTACGTCAAGTCTAAAGTCTACACAAATAAGCCAGCAACTATTCCAGCTTTGGAAGACAACATTTCCGAAGAAATTCGGGCTATTCCGGCCGAAATGCTCGAAAAAGTTACCCAAAATTGGACTTTCCGAATGGACCACCTAAGACGCAGCCGCGGTCAACATTTAAATGAAATTATCTTCAAAAAGTAAATGTCATGAACCAATCTAACGTTTCAAATAAAGAATCGATGAGATTTTGCAAATTTTATGCGTTTTTTTTTAAAAAAAAGTTCTCAAGCTCTTTAAAAATCACCCTTCAAAAAATCAAAAAAAAAATCTGTGGTACCAACTTTAAAAAAAAAATCCATTCAGTCGGTTATGCTGTAGGTGTATGGACAGACAGAAAGAATTACAAGACCCAATCTTAACTAATATATAAAAGTCTTTTTTTGTTTTCTTGTCAGTTTGGCTGTATGGGTGTCCAAACTTACAACAAAACAATCAAAATACTGACTTTTTTGTATGGCATCAACAATGTCTATCCCCCTGCTATCCGATTGATAGTTTCTAAAAAAAAATAAATTTAAATTTTTTTAGAAATCTTTAACAATAATAAAAAAATGTTGCCTATATGAAATTTGTTTTGTTGGTTCTTTATTAATATCTTTTTAATTGACAGTCGTAGAGGTTTGCAATGTACAGATGAATTATAGCTATATGTCCTAGGAACTTGCATACAAAAAATTATATTCCTTTTGTACCGTTGAGCTGAGAAATTCACAATATAATATTGTTCACACATATTACTTAATAACATGTTGGTGTGTGCATGGATTGATTTAGTTTTTTCTTATATTTAATCTCAATAGAATAGCCATTAATTTGATACCTCACTTTTAAATTTACCTCCTGTATTAGCGTCACAATTGATTTTTTAAAATTCATAAAAAATCGAATAAAATCAATAGAAATGCTTCGTTTTGTTCATTGTCAACAATCGTCTACCAGTGCAGAGCACCGTTATCTCAATTGAATTTCTAATTGGAGTTCTTTTAATATAAAAAATCATAACTTCATTTCTACTCAGACGATTATTAAAGTTTTGATCTCAGAATTTAGCTATGAGATGTGGCTAAATTTGTATATACAATTATTGAGGGGGGGGGGGGGTGAAAAATTTCATACTAAAAGGGTGTGTAAATGACCCGTCAAATTTATATTACATATATTAAATTCAAAACTTGATGAAATTTTTTTTAATTTCAAAAAGTTAATGATGCACGTTTATAGGTGTAACTTTCTTCTATAAATATGTGAATTATTTTGTATTTCTAAATCTAAAGGGAAAAAAGTAGAGGTAATTAAATAAATAAATCACAAAAAAGCTACATTTAGACAACTTTAGAGGTTTCAAAATTGAGCAAACCTTAATAGGTCATAATAAATGATACATGAAATTTAGATAGAAATGTATAACTTAAATTTTTGTGTAAAAATTATTGCAAAATATTAAAAAAATGTGTACTAAAAATGCGTTTTAATGAAAAACCAACTTATTTTTTCGTACCTCAAATTCAAAAGTTAATCAAAAATGTATGAATTAAAAAAAAAAAATCAAAGGATGCGCATTTATAGATCTAACTTTCTTCTACAAATATGTGATAATTTTGTATTTGAAAATCTAACGGGAAAAAAGTAGGGGCAATTTAATAAAATAAATCACAAAAAAGCTCCATTTAGCCAAATTAAGAGGTTTCAAACTTGAGTAATACTTAATAGTTCATAACAAGTGATATATGAATTTGAGGTAAAAATTTATAATATAAATTTCTGTTTAAAATTTTTGCAAAATCTTATAAAAATTCATACTAAAAATGTGATTTAGTGAAAAATCAATTCAATTTTTGGTACTTTGCAAAAGTGCAAAAGTTAATAAAAAATTGATAAGTTTTGAAAAAAAACTAACACACCATTCTAAAATATTGCTAATAAATGTTTAGTGATTATTTCAACAAAAACCACTCTAAAATTAATTTTATTGATTTATTTACCAAAAAATCATGCTTTTTCAACGAATTTTATTTTTGTAATTTCACCACGCCCATAAAATATATTCAAATTTAAAAATTATAAATCTTGAAAATCTGATAAAAATTTCGATATATAAAACATAACTGCGCATTGCTCACAAGCTTCACAAAATAATTTCAATATTTTTTATAGATAAAATCCAGAAAAAATTTTAAAATTGTCAATTTGCATGCGTAATACTTTTTTGATATTTATAGATGAAAATAATTCACTTTCATGACAAAATAAATTGTTAAAAGAGAAAGAATTTGCCATAATGTGAAAAATTCATACCTTTTGAGTGTAAAAAAGAGAGTAGAAAATTTTAAAAGTTAATGAAAAATTTATAAATTTTGAAAAACTAATGACACACAATTATAGGTGTTACATTCATCTACAAATATTTTAGAAATGTTATATTCGTAAATCTAAAGGGAAAAAAAGTAGGGGCAATTTAATGAGATAACTCACAAAAAAAGCTCGATTTAGCCAAATTTAGAGGCTTCAAACTTTAGTAATGCCTGATAGTTCATAACAAATGATAAAGACTACTGTAGAAATTTATAATATAAATTTTTGTGTTAAAATTTTTGCAAAATCTTAAAAAAAAATCATACTAAAAATGTGATTTAGTGAAAAATTAACTCTATTTTTGGTACTTTAAATGCAAAAGTTAATTAAAAATTGATAAATTTTGAAAAACAAAACGAACACACCAATTGCTCTAATCCTCTTCTTAAATATTGGTTATAATTATTAAGTGATCATTTCAACGAAAGCCAGTCCAGAATTAGCTTTATTGATTTATTTACCAAAAAAAGTTTTCCTGGGGAATCGGGCGGTCAATTCATCGAATTTATTTCAGAGATATTCACGATAGCAGAAATATTTTCAAGGAAAACTATTTTGCACGGGAAATTTTTTTTTCAAGATTTGTTAACAAACTATTCTTTAACAAAAGGGACCCGGGCAAAGCCGGGTGTTTCCGCTAGTTTTGGCATATTCTCTATCATCATGTTAGGGAAAATTATTATCTCGAGTTTGATTTTTTTTTTACGAATTCTAGGCAACGCTGCTACCTATGTAGTGTACATATATGCATGTATGTACAAGTACATACATATATTGCAAGTAAAAAACATCATGATTCATTGAATTTAATTCATTGTTTCGTTGACACTTCTGAATTCTGAAAATTGACTGGCACTCACTGAATTTTAAATAGATGCGAATTAAATGATTAAATTATTAAATTCAAGGGTAATTTTATGAACCAACATATCTTACAGATAATTTTGTTTTGGGATAACCTGTTAAATTGAGTCGGTATGTATGTATCTATCCGGTGTTGCAAGCAATAATGTTTCCTTTTTTCTCCATGCTTTGTGTTTTTCTTATGAATGTATATCGGCAACATTATAAGTCAAAGTTTAAAGATAAACCATATAATCTAAGAGCTGGCAGCAGATTTTGGTCGTGAAAGAAAACCAAAACATTATAATAGTATAAGTAGTCCTGGTGAAGGTTATAACGAATACGTTCGTCTGCCAGCATGTAGTGGCCCCGTTACCACGTCAAAGTGCATCGAAAGTACAACTTTTTTGAAAATTGAAATCGGGTGGGAAACCATTTCAAATGTAATACAACTTGACTCCATCAACTCCCTGATTAGTGATTACAAAAATGGTTTCGACAGATGTCTAGGTGGCCCCAAAACCCAGACAGACATCCCCGAAAACGCGTTTTTTGCCACAAAGGAAACCACAAATGTATCACCATCGAAAGATCTTGATCCCCTGAGTGCGAATATGTACACGACAGACGTCAAAGTGGCTCCAACAAAACCCCCGACAGACGCGATTAAAGTCGCGGATTTTGTATTGAAATTTTTAGATAATTGATATATGCCACCAAAATGTATCACAATCGGAAGGTCTTAAATACCAGAGTACTATGTATAAAAAAAATTAGTTTTTAGTGTCACCCAACAGCTGGAAAGGCGCGAAATGAATCGCGGATTTTTTATTTTATTTTTTTTAGTAATAGGATTCTAAGGGAAACCACTTGAAAAAAATTAAATGTAAGTGACAGACTTTTGAGTGGCCCCAAAGAACTGACAGCCGCGATATATTAAATTAGTGGTAGAGTCTTCAAATGTTTCCCAATTGAAAGGTTTTGACTCAAAAAAGTGATTTTATAAGTTACAGGCGTTTGAGTTACGCCAAACTGCTGAAAAGTGCGATAAAAGTCGCGGATGTAATTACAAGTTTATATAAAAGATTAAAGATACAAATATCTTGAAATGTATACCTCAATTTAATGGGCTTGACTCTCTGAGTTGCAAAATGTAACTGACAGACGTTTTGAGTTACGCCATACTGTTGAAAAGTGCGATAAAAGACGCGGATATTATTTCTAGTTTATCATTTAGATTATCAATACAAATCTCTTAAAATGCATCTCAATTTATAGGGCTTGACTCCCTGAATCGGAAAATTTAACTGATAGACGGTTTGAGTCGCCAAACTATTGAAATCCACGGTATAACTCGCCTTCAAATATTATTATTGTTTTTTCTTTCAATTTACTCAATTAAAAGGTTTTGACTAGCTGAAAACGAAATTTTGAAGAAAACCCGTTTTGAACACCCCAAAGATATGAGAAAGCTATGTCGTAGCGAGCTTACTACAATTATGAAAACGTGAACTGAGTGTTAGTGCTATTTCACATTACATAAAGAAAAGAATGTAAGCCACTTATATCGCTTATTTGAATTGTTTGGTGTGTTCCAAACGTGTTTCAATAGTTTGGCGTAACTCAAAACGTCTGTCAGTTAAATTTTCCGACTCAAGGAGTCAAGCCCTATAAATTGAGATGCATTTCAAGAAATTTGTATTGATAATCTAATTGATAAACTAGTAATAACATCCGCGAATTTTATCGCGCTTTTCAGCAGAATGGCGTAACTCAAAACGTCTGTCAGTTACATTTTGAACCTCAGGGAATCAAGCCCTTTAAATTGAGATACATTTCAAGATATTTGTATCTATAATCTCTTTGATAAACTAGTAATTACATACGCGACTTTTATCGCGCTTTTCAGCAGTTTGGCTTAACTCAAACGCCTGTAACCTATAAAAAACTTTCTTGAGCCAAAACCTTTCAATTGGTAAACATTTGAAGAAGCTACCACTAATATACAATTTAAAAAAAAAATAATAACATATATAATAACAATTGTTTGGGGCCACTTAAACGTCTGTCACTTACATTTTTATTTTTTTTGGGTCAAGACCTTTTGATTGGGATACATTTCAAGTGGTTTCCCTCAAAATCCTATTACCAAAAAAATCAAATAAAAAATCTGCGATTTATTTCGCGCCTTTCCAGCTGTTGGGTGACACTAAAAACTATTTTTTTTTTTTATACATTAGTACTCTGGTAGTCAAGACCTTCCGATTGCGATACATTTTGGTGGCATACATCAGTTATCTAAGTTTCAATAAAAATCCGTGTCTTTAATCGCGTCTGTCGGGGGTTTTGGGGCCAATTAGACGTCTGTCATGTACATATTCGCACTGAGGGGGTCAAGATTTTTCGTTTGTGATACATTTCAAGTGGTTTCCTTTTTGACAAAAAAACGCCAATAAGACGCGTTTTCAGGCACGTCTGTCGGGGGTTTCGGGGCCACTTAGACGTCTGCCACGTACATATTCACACTCAGGGAGTTCATGGCTAAAAGTTGTGACCAATTTCAGGTGGTTTCCCAAAAGCCTAAAAACGCCAAAGATATCGCGTTTTCGGGGACGTCTGTCTGGGTTTTAGGGCCACTTAGTTGTACTTTTGATGCACTTTTACGTGGTAACGGGCCACTACATGCTGGCAGACGAACGTATTCGTTATCACCTTCACCATGATTACCTATACTTTTAAAATCTTTTGGTTTCCTTTCACGACCAAAATCTGCTGCCAGCTCTCGCTCTAATAGTAATAGCTTTGGATCTGACTTTTAAAATTGTGAATAACTAAGGAAAAATGTAATCTTTATGTATCAGCTTTCGAGTTATTTCATTTTACTTGTACATAGATATGTTTGTATTTATTTTTTATTGAAAATAACTATTTATTGAAAACAACAACGGCATTCAATTGGGTTTTTTTTGTGATAATACACTCGCAGTTCGGCTGCATAGCTTTCGCTCCGTCATTTATATTATTTATGAATGTTTGAATTTCCAACAACCACTTGAGTGGGCTAACACCATTGTTTTGGGCTGGAATTATTGCAATTTCATGGCCGCCACACCAATCATCAGATTGCTTTCAGTGGTTCTTAGTCTTTATGTTCAATTTTAATTTATAAATTAGTGCCGTCAATTGGAATCGAACCTAGACCAGCTACCTCTCAGGCCTTTGCACTACGCATTGCGTATTCTTGCAATTCTTGTACAGTGCCAAATCTTTCATACAATCTCCCACCTTACAATTGTCCAACGAATTGTTGTTTTGTAAATCGTGTACGGAAGAAAGAAAAAGAACCCGAATGGTCAACAACCAAAATGTGTGCGTGACCTCGGTGCGGCAAAGCGTAGTGCATAGGCCTCAGAGGTAGCTGGTCTAGGTTCGATTTAGACCAAGAGCCCACAGCAGTACGAAAGTGAACCAAAAAAAAATTATATGAGTTGAAAGGTGTATTAAGGCTGATAAAAGAAATGCAAGTCTTGCATTGGTGGCTGTAAGGTGGGAGGGGTAATTTTCTTAAAAATTGACTTAAAACAGAAAAAAAATATTAAAAAAACAATGGTAACATGTACAATACCTTGTTATATTTTCGTGAAAGGCCAGAAGTTTCTTCTTTTATTTCCTTTTTAAATAAAGTTCTTTCAATGAACAGTTTTTGAAATATTAATGTTTGAACTTAAAATTTTGAAGAAAAAAAATTAAAAAAATGGTAAAAAATATTTTTTTTGAAAAATTTAACGTAATTAAGTACTATTTTTCTTTCCAAAATGGTAAACTATTAAAAAATACCTTGAAAAGAATGGTACATTGATGAAAATTTGAATAAATATTCAATTTGACATATGACAAATGAAACATTTTTAATAAATTTCATCCCATTCTTGGGGTAGGTGTTATGATCAAAATTTCATACCTTCTTTTTCCCTTAAGAAAAACACCCTTTCGTCATAGATATTTTTATGTACTCTTTTGATCCTTTATTCTCATGCCAAATTGTATATTTATATTTTTTCATCAATGTACCATTCTTTTCAAGGTATTTTTTTAATAGTTTACCAGTTTTACTGAAAAACAGTCATCTCTGGATAAAATGGACCATAACTTTTTTTTAGGATTATTGTACCGCCTTAATTTTGATGTCATTAGATTCAGAATTGAAAAATACCCTAAAATCATGTATCATAGTCCAAATTGTATCGACATAATTTTTTAATATTTCTTTTATCAGCCTTAATACACCTTTCGACTCATATAATGCTTTTTTTGGTTCATTTTCGTACGCCAAATCTGCTGTAGGCTCTTAGACTAATTCCAGTTGACGGCACTAATTTATAAATTAAAATTGAACATTAAGACTAAGCACCACTGAAAAAAATCTGATGATTGGTGTGGCAGCCATGAAATTGCAATAATTCCAGCCAAATACAATGGTGCGGTTGTTGAAAATTCAAACATTCATAAACAACGACATTCATCTTTCAGAAATAAGCACACACGAAATAATTCTTCAGAAAGGCTTTTTGGATAATATTTCGGGCAGCTGTTAAAGCCCACTACGAAACCCCTTTTTTAAGGCCTAAAGTAAACAGTTTGCCTGCGGAAAATAAAATGCTAAGTAAACCTGGTCTAAGAAGTCTGGGGAAATCTGATAGGTAGGACTTGATTTTGCATAAAGCGATCATAAAAAAATCCACCAAATTTGGTAGAATAAAATGATTTGACTTTTCTATAGTGAATAATTGCAATAAAATGAAACAAGATTATGCGTTGGTTAGATGTGCTTTGAACAGTTGATATTTCCGTTTATTTTCAATTCAAACAAATCACAAGTTTGTCGGATTTACTTGCAATTACTAAAACCTTTTAATGCAATTCTGCGATAAAATTATTAACTTGACTTGAAAGAAATGTCACATTTTTCTAGTATGTGTGCAATTCGTTGTAAATCTTGCTATGAGTTTTGTACATGGTCCTCCAAAGTGGTGCCAAATTATATCTATTTTATTTGATCACTTTACGCAGATGGAAAATCAAATTCTATTACATGTGACTTTCAGAAATCACAAAGGTGGCTTTCGAATCTTCTCTAACTTTACTACAGATGAGTTAAGAAAATCGCAGTACCTTCTAAGCAGATTAATTCACCATATTTTAACTCTTTAGCATTATTCCTGAAAAATCACAAAATCCGTAAATGACTGACTTGCTAACTATCAAAATTATTGAGCTATTTCCGATAACTAATAATCTTGTAACTTCGCACGCTGGCATTGTGGTGCACTCAAAAGAAAAAATACGAACAATTGAGGCATTCCTTTTGTTAAGTTTGTAGAACTTGAGGTACAAGCAAAGAGAAAAACTTAAAATCTGAAATTCTTCGTTAAATTATATCAATTATATGAAATGTATATAATAAAAATGGACACGACTGGATCGCACAAACTTGCTCTCGTAGCTAACAACCAGTCCGTAGCTTAAAATTGACAATGTGCATATGTAGTAATTCTTTAACAATAAGAAAATGACGAAATTTAAATATTAAAATATTGAAATTACTTATGTTTTAAGTGGAGTGAATGAATATAATTCAATTAAAAAGTTCAAGTGACCTTAACTCCAGAAATAATTGTGTTTCTTTAACATTATGATATCATTAAAAAAAGTTTTAAAAACCATTTAAAATATAAATTATTACTGTAAATTACTATACATTTCTTTTTTTAATAGCTAAGTCAGATAGATTAAGAAGAGATTCAAATTCTATTATTTATTTAAAACAGATAGAGCTAAACCAATAGTATGCCATCTGATTCGTTTGTTAAATATGAATTTATGAAAAAAAATTCAAAAATTGTTAGTGCGGTTTTCTTAAAAATTAATTTTGTATATATAAAAATTCTTGAAAATGTTTAAAAATAAAATTTGGTATGCCAGCTTTTAGAATTAAATAAAATACAATTTTACGCAAAATTAAAAAAAATTTCATCGATCCGTTTTCAAGATATTGACTTTTCAAAAAAATCCAAAAATTATTTTTTCGAAAAATTGTATATGCAAAATTGTTCATATTGTAAAGGACCACTTACATACAAAATTTGGTTTGTTTGTGGTTTGGATTGTAGTAATTATAGTAGATCGTAATTTTTTTTTTCAAAATCGTTAGAGCCGTTTTTGAAATATATCAATTTTTGTATATTGGTTGTTTATCTTACTTGGAAGAAGATTTTTTCTAACGATCACATAAATCTTTCAACAAAATATAATATTTTTAATGCAGTCGTGAAATCTTCGCTTTGTTAGGCTCGTTTCACACACATTCGGTTTCATTCATTTCGGTCTCTATTCGGTTTGTATTCGGCTGTGGCTGATATGTGTGAAACGATAAAACGGTGCTCTTCGGTTTCTATTAGGTTTTTATTTTTGCTGTTTTATCGTTTTACACATATCAGGCACAGCCGAATACAAACCGAATAGAGACCGAACCGAATGAAACCGAATGTGTGTGAAACGAGCCTTATGCGGCACAAATATGGGGAATGAAAGAACACTAGGAAATTGAAAACTTTCAAAGGAATTTTTTAAAGAAAATATTCAATTTTCCCTTAACCGCACCAAATTATTCAATTTATTTGGAAACAGGCCTGCCAAAACTTTTTACTTTAAGTCTAAAGTTACAGGCTGATTATTTCATTAAAGTGTTTGGTCTACGGGAAACTCGTTTATGTGAAATAATGATGCTGAATAAGGAATAAGGACTGGTGGATGAGGACATGGGAAAACATTGCTGGTTCCTGTGGAGAAGTTGTGCAGAGCAATCTCAACAATGTTGGTCAGATGAAAATGAAGTTCTACGAAATTATCAAAAAACTTGAAGACTCTAATCGAAATCAGATGATTATAAATGCCCGTCAATCGGAGAGCAGATTACTCTATAGCCAGCTTGATCATAACTTGTGTGACAAAAACTACTTCCAAGATTCTCTCTCCTATAAAGATATTTAAATGGAAAACCATACAACGGAGGCTTTGACCAATTTTGCAATTTGTGTAACTTGAGAGCTAAATAAGATTGCTTTAGTTTCATCAGTGTGTGTCCAATTTTTTACCAGAAAGGAAGAGCATTCTTTGGTAAACCAACCCTATCAGTACAGGAAACTATTGAAATTTTAAATGGATCAGATTGGGTGAACCTTGTCAAATTTGTCAGAGCTAGCTACCGCTACAGAATGCTTATAATAACGGAATATACATAAATCATAATACATCTTTCTTCTTCTTCATTTTACCGGCGATTGTTATGATCTCGAGGGGGACCACAACTCTCTCACTCAACTGCTTCGCCTAAGTTTCCACTTGTGGGGTTCGCCGGGTTGACCTCAGAAAACGTCGACAGGCCTCCCGGGTATGGATTGTTTCATGTCTGAGGCCAACTAAATGCAGGTGTCGTTGCATTTGTTTCATCCAGGAGGTTTTGCGCCTGCCTTTCTTCCACGATAGTTTTGGAACATCAAGTGCTATTGACTTTTGAGCTGGGTTCTCATGGCATCTTCTTTGTACATGACAGAACCAGCTAAGTTGGTCATGCTGTATTTCGTCCAAGATGGTATTTTTGACGTGTAGGCTTCCTCGGATTCTCTTGCTTCTTATTCGATCACGCTTTGTCAATCCTGCTGTAAGGCGAAGCATCTTCATTTCAGCTGTCGTCAATTTACTCTCATACTTCTTGTACATTGTCCAACACTGTGAACCGTATGTAAGCGCTGGACTAACAACTAAGAAGCTTTCCTTTCAGCTTAGGGTGCATTTTTCTATCACAGACGATGGCAGAGTTTTCCCGCCACTTCATCCACCCTACGCTTACGCGATGTATGATGGCGTCATCACAAGATCCTTCGCTATTGATCATTGATCCAAGAAATTTTAACTTTTTGCACTTGGGAAGCACTGTTCCATTCAAATAGATGTCCGGAATAGGCCTGTGTGGATCAGAAAATGGACAGCATAGGTATTCAGTCTTTTTCGCTCTAATGCGGCATCCATTTCACTCCAGAACATCTACCCATACATCAAGTGCTCGTTGCAAGGACACAGGATCTTCACTTATGATGGCTCCATCGTCAGCAAAGAATAACTGATTCACTTTGGGGTCCGTCACCTTATTCTCAAGCAGAAAGTCAAGGACAGTAATAAAGAGCAAAGGACTCAAGACGCTTCCCTGGTGCACACCTACTCTAATTGGGAACTCTTCGGTGATTCCTACGGGGCATCTTACATTTGTTTTACCTTGCTAACACATGTCTATGACCATCCGCACGTAGACTTCCGGAACTCCTCGTTGCCTAAGTGCAGCCCATATCAGATCTCATGGTTGTCTGCCGAATGCTTTTTTAAAATCAACCAATGCAATATGCAAATCTCTCGAGGAATCCCTATATTTTTCCATTCTGATTTTTATACTCTGAATAGCATCTGTGGTTGATTTACGCGAAACAAACCCGCACTGGTCGTCAGATAGCCGTATTATTTTTCGTAGGCGGCCATCCAATACCCACTCAACAATCTTCATGGTGTGTGACATCAACTTGATCGAACGGTAGCTGTCGCTATTTCATGTATCACCCTTCCCCTTGTAGATTGGAAGAAGGTAACTTATTTCCCTCCACTGATTAGGCATTCGGTCGGCGCCGGCCGCAGATAAGTTTGGAGATGAGAATCATGAGCTATCTAGCGCCGATTTTGAAAATAGTTGTGCCCTTGTTCATGTTGGCATGTCGCAGTTTCTGAATAGCTTGGTTTGCATCAGCAGCCGGTGCAGATTTTTCCTCCAGCTCCCGATACATGCTCTTCATAATGCATATATTTATAAAATCAAATCAAATCTTTTTTTTTCCTTTTTTAACTTTTTATACCATTATACATACTTGTTCAATTGTATTAAATTTGTTAACGTTACCAGTCGAGCTGACGGCTAAGCCAATGCTTAAAAATTCATAAAAGCTTTTGTAAATGTATAATGATAACTTGCAATAAATGAATATTTGAATTGAATTGAAATTGAAGTTGTATGGTGGGCACCGTTATTTTTTGAGCTAAAAAAAAAATTTCAATTTCCCCTCTTGAGAAACCCATAAGAACCTTAAGTCCAAAGTTTGAAGAAAATTGCTTCAGCCGATTAGGCTGCAGGTCGAGGTACAGACAGACAGAATTGCGAGACCTACTTTTTTCGCGTTCTCTATCATCGTAATGTTATGGAAAATTATTATCTCGAAATTTTTTTTTGCACGAATCCTAAACTTGCCCTATACTTACGGTGGGAGCAAAACCCGGGACAAAAATAAAAAGTTTAAAAACGTAAAAAATTTTATTTTGATACATATTTACATATTACAAGAGATGTTTTATTTTATGTTTTATTTCACTATTAAAATAATTCAGTCTTCTGTGAACAAATAAGTCTAAATAATTAAATGAACATTATATTTAGCTTGATTATGTAGAGGTACAAAAAACATACCATTATTTCGTAATGCACATTAAGCCAAGCTTACAACTTAAAAATATTTTTCTTTAATACTTTTGTGCTGAAAAAATGTCTTTTACAATTTTGTCGTTTCCTTTTAAAGAATTTTTAAATTCATGGTAGCTTTAATTGTTATTACATTTTACAATAAACATGGCTTTTAAAAATTTTGTATTTAGATGGGATTTTTCGCTCGTGCAAATATTAACCAGGGAAAGGGTTTTGCTAACTTTGCCTTTTTTTGCGTAATCGTAAGAAAGTATCGACTTTATACAAACACGATTCATGTCCTCCTGATTCAAAATATATGTATTTTATTTTGCCTTTTTTACCCGTTAGTGCCTTTTTGTGAATTTTGACTTGCTTGCCTTTATTTTTATCAAAGTAAGTTGTTTTTTTTTAACGAAAAAATCTTCAAAAAATAAAATTCTACAAACTATGTAGTTTTACCATTTCCAGTTGAGATTATTTCACTTAAAAACATGATCGTAACACGATCTAAAGCGCACAGAAAAGAAATTTTAAAATGGGCTCCACTCGTTTCTGCTCAAGTAGAAAGGTCCTTTAGCTCATTTAAGACGCATCTAAGAGCCAATTATAGAAGGCTGTTACCTAAGAACTTCAAAAAATTGTTGGTAGTTCAATGCTGTTATAATTTTTAGTTTATTTTAGTTTAATTTAATTTATTTTATTTTATTTTATTTTATTTTATTTTATTTTATTTTATTTTATTTTATTTTATTTTAATTCAATTTACGATTTTATATTTAACAGATCTTAGACAATAAGTTAATAATTATACAAATATAAATTCAGTTTTGTTGTAAGAACATCAATTTTAATTCCTTTTTGAACATATTTCTATTAATACTAAGGCATTTAAACTTTAAATTATATTCTCTTTATTTGATAAAAATGCCTTTTTGCCTTTTTAAGAATTTTTGTTTGCCTTTTTTGATTTTTTAGGTCAGCAAAATACTTTCCCTGTTCATTATTGAAAAAGCTCTTTCAGTGGGAGCATTACAACCTGGCAAACACAAGCCAATGTTTTATCTGAGAAAAATTCGTAAAAATGATTTATCCCACTGGTTTCAATATTTGTAGCAAGTGTAATACAAATATTAAAACAAAAAAATCAGAAAATACGGAACAAATAAAGAAACTTGGGACACTTGTACGTCCCGGGTTTCTTACAAAAAAAAACCGGACAGGCTATTGAAATACGGGACAGTCCCGGGAAACCCAGGACGGATGGTCATGGTCACCGTACCTATACTACGTATATCGCAAGTAAAAAAAGGACGTATGTATGTATGAATGTATGTATGTTGTACATTACTCTTTGACAATTAATAAATGAATAAATAAAAATAAATAAGGATCATAAAAAGCAAAACAATATATTCTATTTTTTTTATATTTGTTTGGGTTGTTTTGTCTAACTTTCACGAATTGCAATTTAGAACCTTTAAATCGATACCCATTTTTATTTTGATAAATGAGATCAAAATTGATATTTCTTCGTTTTTTCCTGAGATAAAAATATTATTTAAAAAACAAATTTGTATTTTATTACAAATTGAATACCCCAAAAAATGCTTTTTGCATAAAATTGATGCTCGTGACCTCTGAACATGATTTAAATAATGTGAACAAATTCAGGTTATGTTTTTAGGGCTCAAAAAACTTAACTCCAATAAATGGTTTAAATCTAGGGCTGGCCATGAGACGAGAAAAGTCTCGGTCTCGATCTCGGTCTCGCATGACGAAACCGATACGAGACGAGACGCGACTGGCTTTTAAGCAACCGAGACGAGACCTAGACGAGACTGCATATTTGGACCGAAATTTACAGAGAGTCTAATAAATTCAAAAATCGAATTTTGATTATATATTTATTTTCTCATGCACGTATTCAAACTATAATCGAAAATATTTATTTCCAATAATCAACAAGTTGACCGGAAATCGTATTTTTCGGAGACGAGACCGCGACGTGACTTAATTATACGAGACCGACACGAGACCGAGACGAGACTGAAAATATTCGATTTTAACGAGATCGAGACGAGACTTACAAAAGTCTCGCAGAGTCTCGTCTCGTGCCCAGCCCTATTTAAAACGAACGAAAAGTTAAGAAAAACAATGAAAACAGAGAATTGGGAACATAAAACTCATCTTATTCAAAATTAAATATGTAACAAGAAGAAGATAAACAATAACTTTCGTCACACATCGAATTTGGACATGCGGTTGACTGAGAATGAATGTATAAATTATGTACCTATAAACCTATGATATAAAGGTTTTATTGGAGCTGGGTCAGATTTGCCCATTGTCCTTTGTGTGCCTTATACTTGAAACAATATATTGTTAGATGATTATATTATTTAATTTTTGGCACAGGAACTTATGTTTTTGTGGATCAAAGTCATTCGACTCAAAATTCCTGTATCAATACTGAAATTTTATTTTGCATTGCAAATTAATACAACTATAGTATGCGTGTGAGTCATTCATGAATTATTATAAAAAAAACACACAGATTTGTATTTCCGTAACAATAAAGTTAACGAACCCGTTAGTATAAAACTCATTCATTTATTCTTATGGGTATTGGTATGCCATTCACAAAAACAAAACTCATCTCATTGGAATTTCCCGGCTTGAACTCTTTCAAGGTTGTATCCCTGATAGCACAGCAGTTCCTTTAACTTTATTATCTTTGGTTGTATGAAAAATTATATTATCTGTTGAATTCTTTAGTAAATCAGCAAGATGAACGAATATTTACGAATGTTCCAATACCTCTAGATACTTACCGCGTTATTAACAATCTGAAATTTAAATAAAATAACTTGGCCAAAGAAAAGGTCTTAAGTATTTCTCTTTAACTTTGGTGATGCATTGCAACTTAAGTGTTATATTTAGCCATCGATAGAAGACCATTCACATTGTGTATAAGGCAAACACGGTGCCATTGAAAAACTCTCAATGAATGGCAATTAGAGACCATACCAAAACGAACTCCATAGATAGGTTAAGGCCACGACGAGCACGTCATTCAACAAATCAGTTCACAGTCCAGACCAGCTCGGCCAGTCTAAAGTGGCAAAAACAACAACATGTTAAACGAAACGACCGACGCGACGACAATAACACACGGACTGACTTAAACGACAAGAACGAAAACAACCCAAAAAGATTAATAACAATCTAAAAATCGATTAATTTGGATTCCATTCAAATAAAGCAACGAACATTTTATTCTTAGAATCTCGGCTCGAGATCGAGACATAGTTGGCATACCTTTGGTTCTGTGTTTCTGTTTTCTTCTACGGGATCTGGATGGTATTTGTATGTTGGATAGTGAGCTTGGAATTATGGATATATGGTATTAGCCAGGTATCCAATGCAGAAGCAAGTCAAACGAAGGCGACTGATATGTCATTAAAATCTAAAATCTAAAATCTTATATCTACATACTTACTCGTAGGTCGTAGCTGCTGGTGGGAATGCTACGAAAAATATCAATATCAAACTTTATAGTCTGGAAAGGGGCGTTAGGAATTCTTTGATTTTAAATTACCATAGAGCAAGTAAGTATTATTGGTTATTATTATCTAGAGTAGTGACGGAAGTAGTTATTCGCTTTCACCCTTCAAGCAATAGAGTAATGTGAGCACATTTTCAAATGGAAACTTTCTCAAATTTATAAAAAAAAATTATCCTTTGAATTAAAAAAAAAAATTTGTCGATTTGCCTACTGATTTTTTAAAATCATTAACAAATAAAAAACACATATTAAATGTCTCTATTAAAAATGTTATTCCTTGAAACACAAATTACGGAAGGTATTAACGATACAAATGTTGAAAAATCACCCGCGCAGAATAACAATCTAGTTTTCGACAAGGCACTAGAGAGTTTCACATAGATGCTTGCAAGGCACTAGCAAGATTTAGCAAAGGCTACAACACGGGCCTTGGCGATTATGATCCCTTTTGCCTCGTCAGGCACTAAAAAAAAGCTAGCTTATGTGGGACTTGATCCCGCAATCTTCTAATTATCAGTCCAATGCGCTACCCACTGGGGTAACTCGCTACACAAAAATTCAATGTCGGAAGTGAATAAGTTTCATTCCATATTGCATAACAAACACATAAAGAATAGAACCGGATTTTATGTACTTGCTTTTTAGGTAGAACAACTGAGAACAGGTCTTTCCTCATTGAACAATCCCCATACCCCATAAACACATATTAAAAAGTGTGATAAGAAAAAGAAGACAAAAGAAAAAGAAAAAAAGTATCGTATGATGCTGAAATTACATGGTGCTTTTAAAAACTTGTGTTTTTGGTGTACAAGAGACATTCCTGATGGGGTACCAATACTTGTCCAACAAGTTTTTACTAGAGAGAGCCTTACGAGTGTTTGAAGAGTTTGCCGCGTCTAAATTTTTGGTACTGAAATCCAGCAAGGGCCTGCCAAGTATCTGACAAGCTTTCCTTTTCTAGAGTCTCCCTACTGAAAACTTACTAGGGCCTTGTTTAAACTAGACAGAAACTTGGCATTTTTTCAGCCGGGCATTAAGAAAAACGTTATTTTTTTCAAAACCGCTCAAACGAATTATGTCGATACAAAAATGTGTGAATTATTAAATTAGTGCAAACTACTTTTAAGAAAAAAAACAATTTTACTTTGTTTTGTTATTAATAGTGAACTTCCTATAGTACTTTTTTTTCATATTTGCATTGCTTAAAAACCCAATTCAAATTATTTTCTATCCATAAGCTCCTAAAAAATTTTAAGTAATTTTTCATATAAAATTTTCAAAAAGTCATTTTCTGTGAATTACAAAAAAAATATTTTTTTTTTCTTTTTTGAAAATTTGACTTTTCTTGACTTTTATCTGCATATAAATAATTATTTTAAATTGGTTGATTTCCTTAAAATGCTGTTTTTTTTTAAATATTTATTTAAAAACTACTCCAAAGATTGTATTTTGATGACATAAATTCGTATTTGCTCAAATAACATCTTTTTTGGTAAGCTCAAACTACTGTACTTCAGAAATTTCAGTAATTATTAAAAATAATTTAATACTTTTGAATTTATGTTAGTTAAGGTATATGGCGCAAAATTTTAGTTGGTACGATGTTGAATCATTTTTTTAGAATGATACTAATTAAAAAGTATTTACAAAATTTAGAAATTTTTAGTACACCTTTTTTAAAAATTAGAAAAAATGTTAAGTACTTATAGTATTATACTAAACCCTTAATATTAGGCTGTTTAAAATTTTGCGACCATGTTTTTAATAATTCTCGCATAGGTATTTTCATACGATTTCGAACCATTAGTATACTCTGTCAATAAATAGCTACACTGGCAATATCTAGCTGTTTACTGCAATATAGCAAGTTCGTGCGATCTACAGTAGTGCATTTTATATTTATAATGGTGATTTTTGATTGTATTCAGGGTTTGAAAGCGTTCAACAAAATTCAATTTAAAATCTGTTATGAACCTTGAACGATAACAACAATATTTTTGTTTAGGTAAGAATATTTCAAAAACCTAACATATCATCTTACAAACTACCTCGAGTTCAAATATGCAGGAATTCGGCAACTCTTTACTTTCCATTCCTGCAGACAAATATTGTCTGTGCGTCTAAGCGAGAGCCTAAACGAATGAACGGATTTGCTTCAAATTTGGTGTGAAGCGTTTTTATGTTATTCCCTAGAGGAGAAATTGGAATTTTTGTTTTAGCTCATCAAAAACGAGCTGCCATACAAAGATTTCGGTTTTATCAAGTTTTCCCAAAAACGGCTTTAACGATTTTGATCAAACTTCGTATAATGTCATCTCTACACTAGTTTTAATAATACTGCATACCACGTTCTTAACAACAAATTCGAACAATTCAAATATAATTATGTTTTTTTTTTTTTTAATTGCCTCTTTATGTATATTACCGAATATCTCGTCATTGACTTAGTTGATATTATAATTATTTTGCAGTTCGGTATTTTCTAAGCGGTACTTCTAAGTTAGCTTATAATTATCTATATAATCAAATCAAAGACAAAAACAAAAACAATTTTTTTTAAATTTTTGTTTCCAAAATGTATTTGTATTAAATCAATCAATCATACTATACTCTGTTCAACAAAAATTGTCAGTACAGGCAGGGCTTATGGGCGAGCAGTGGCGCCTGTGTGTACTCTCACGACACTGAATTGAGAAAACTGCCAATAAAAAAGATTCTAACCCACTGAACAACGTACAGGAATTGTTGTTGTAATGCCCTGCAAAACATCGTACACTCCACCATAAGGCTCGTTTTACACATATTCGGTTTCATTCGGTTTAGTCTCTATTCGGTTTGTATTCGGCTGTACCTGATATGTGTGAAACGATAAAACGGTGCTCTACGGTTTCTATTAGGTTTTTATTTTTGCCGTTTTATCGTTTCACACATATCAGGCACAGCTTAATACAAACCGAATAGAGACCGAACCGAATGAAACCGAATGTGTGTGAAACGAGCCTAACAGTCCTCATTGCATGCCCAAAGCACACTGATCTGATCATATAATCGTTTCTACACTGTCTCTGGCATCTGGCTCTGTGAGCTAAAAGAAATTGAAATATATTTTACAACAGAGTTACCTTACCCATTGAAAGGAATAAAAAAAAATGTTTCAGTAGTTTTTATAAAACAGCTTTCTGTTTTCAAGCTTTTGAGAACAGAATTAATTAAGGTGAGAAATAATACAAAGTATACGGAAACCCTATGTAAGCTTTTACTTGAAATAGGTATAATCAAGCCAATGCGACCAGACAGAGATACAAACGTCCTATCTTCCCTGTACTGACAATTTTTGTTGAATAGAGTATAGCAGACCTAACAATGCGTCGCGTTTGCTTTATTTAATAAGAAGAACCAATGAAACAATATACATATTTTCTATTGTTTGTCTCATGAATAAAATACAATTTAAATTTTGTAAAACAAATTGTAATGGTGCTTTCGATTGGTAAAATAAATCTAGGGCTGCCCACGAGACGAGACTCTGCGAGACTTTTGTAAGTCTCGTCTCGGTCTCGTTAAAATCGAAAATGTTCAGTCTCGTCTCGGTCTCGTGTCGGTCGCGTATAATTAAGTCTCGTCTCGGGCTGGTTTCCCAAAAATACGGTTTCCGGCCAACTTGGTGATTATTGGAAGGAAACATTTTCGATTATAGTTTGAATACGTGTAGAAGAAAATAAATATTTAACTGAAATTGGATTTATGAATTTATTAGACTCTCTGTTAATTTCGGTCCAAATATACGGTCTCGTCTCGGTCCAGTCTCGTCTCGTCTCGTCTCGGTCTCGTCATGCGATACCGAGATCGAGACCGAGACTTTTCTCGTCTCGTAGCCAGCCCTAAGTAAATTAATTTATTTTTGATTTAAATCTGTCAAAACGCAGATTTTACATTCCAATGGGCAAATAAATTGATTTATTTTTTGATTTAAAATTAGTTTTAACGCATAATATCTTTGTAAAGAAATTATTTAGGGACAGTTTTGCAATGCGGGGTTAAGGTTAAATAAGAGTTTACTAAGCTAAGTTGGTGAGTTTACTCTGGACCAACTCAACAAATGCTTTTGATATTTTGTCTTCCGTGTATTTTTCGAGTAATGTTAGATTGTAAGATCGTACCATTTTGAATCACTCGCATTAGACAGTTATTAAATTTTATATTAAGTTTAAACTGGTCTTTCAATCATAAAAACTATAATAATTTATACTATACAGGGTGTCCCATTAACAATGGTCCAAACTCAAATGGGTGATAGGCCAGGTGATGAACTATCAGAATTTGGTAACTTTTCCATACCGAATCATAGCGGTTCTCGAGTAACGGCTATTTTTTGAAATTTGAAAAAAAATCTAACTTTGAACCAGGTTTTTGCTCACCCTGTCCATAATTGATTTTTGTTTTTTACAAATTTTGCATTAAAAAATTCACTTATAGTTTCACTAACTTTACTGAGTAAAATATTTTTGATTGGCATCACCATTTGCCTACAAATCATTAGTTAATATTGAACTTTGCCAAAATTAATTTTTGACTTCAATCTTCTGATAAGCTCCCTGAATAAAATTCGTATGGCTCAATACAGGTTTTATATTTCAAAAATTGCCTATTTTTCTGTAGTTTCAAAAAAGGTATTAAACTTGCCAAAGTTATGTTTAAATAGACAGTTATAACCGTTTGAACGCAATCAAACAGGTTCAAAATCAAAAAAAAATAAAACATTTTTGTTCAAATATTTCGATAAAATTAGAATTTCACTTCAAATACAACTCCGATAGAGCTGAATTTTGGTGGAGATCTTCGTTTTGATGTTTTAAATAAAAACCTTTAATTTGGACAAGGACCTTCTATTTTCTGTGGTGAAAGCATATAAATCCAGTATTTTTGAAAATTTTTCGAAAACCATCGGCTTTTTTAAGAAGTGTCTTTGGAAAACTTGTAGCTTATAGCATTCTAAAAAATCCATTAGGATACATTTTTCCGTAAAACCAATAAATTTTGAGACAAATGTGCGCAAATGCAACGGTGTGGAAAATACCACATCAAAGTATAAAATCACATTTTGTCCCCGTTTTCTCAAAATCCTTGCTCCAACGAAAAAAAGAAGTTAATCTTTTTTCTGTAGAATTTTATAAGCTACATGTTTTCCAAAGACACTTCTTAAAAAACCTGATGGTTTTCGTAAAATTTTCAAATATACTGGATTTATACTCTTTCACCACAGAAAATTAAAAGTCCTTGTCAAAATTTAATGTATTTATTTAAGAAATGCGTATGACATTAAAACGAAGATCTCCACCAAAATTCAGCTCTTTCGGAGTTATATTTGAAGTGAAATTCTAATTTTATCGAAATATTTGAACAAAAATGTTTTATTTTTGTTTGATTTTGAACCTGTTTGATTGGGTTCAAACGGTTATAACTGTCTATTTAAAAATAGCTTTGGCAAGTTTAATACCTTTTTTGAAACTACAGAAAAATAGGCAATTTTTGAAATATAAAACCTGTATTGAGCCATACGAATTTTATTCAGGGGGCTCATCAGAAGATTGAGGTCAAAAATTAATTTTGGCAAAGTTCAATATTAACTAATGATTTGTAGGCAAATGGTGATGCCAATCAAAAATATTTTACTCAGTAAAGTTAGTGAAACTATAAGTGAATTTTTTAATGCAAAATTTGTAAAAAACAAAAATCAATTATGGACAGGGTGAGCAAAAAACTGGTTCAAAGTTAGATTTTTTTCAAATTTCAAAAAATAGCCGTTACTCGAGAACCGCTATGATTCGGTATGGAAAAGTTACCAAATTCTGATAGTTCATCACCTGGCCTATCACCAATTTCAGTTTGGACCATTGTTAATGGGACACCCTGTATATGCCTGTAAGACTTATAAGGTCTTTTAAATGCACGGCACTAATTAGTAGGAATAGAAGGAAAGGAAAGATTTTTGTTGGCACAGTGGATTAAGTGGGTGGCATCCAATTGAAACTGGGGAATACAGAAAAGAATGCTACCTAGACTGGGACTCGAACGCACATGTCCAGGTTAGCAGTCAAACACTATATCCACTGTCCCACTGTGCCATTGCCACCCGCCAATAAATCACGATCATAACAAATTTGCTGGGTTTATCATTTTGAAATTGAAATGATATCCATCTTCTTCCTTGCAGAACTGTATTGGATGTTGTAAGTCATCGTAGCACATCGGTCAGTTTCTGCAAAATGTTGAAGACGATCATTTTGACGATGAAGTATGATATCGCGTGATTCAAATTTTACTCCAAAAATGAATAAGGCCAATTTGTCAATTTTTGGAGCATTACATCTCCTTGGATGTTGCCCATCAGGGGTTTTATCAGCTCGAATCACAGTTTAAGGTTATCCAGTGATTTTTTCAATCTCTGTTTTGAACAATAAATTAATTTTGCAACGAATCAACTAATTTCTCTTTGTATTGCTTTGTTAATTTCATAGCGTTGATTTATTTGATTTGTTGCTTCCTCGTCATTTGCATTGAATCTTTCTAACCTTAGCTCCTTTTAATTGATTGATTACCAATAGGTACTTTTTCAAACTCAAATTATCTTACCAATACTTTTAATACTTTTATTACTCACATAGCGACATATTAAGGAAACTAAACACGGTTGCAGTGTTGTCGTTAGCAGTGGCGGATCCAGGGGGGTCGCTTTAGGGGCTAAATACCCCCCCCCCACCACCCCCACAGCTAAGTACTAAAATAATTTGAAATATAGAAAACAAAACTTTACAAAGTGTAGAGTTTTATTTTTATCTTAAATATTGTTTCTAAGCCCTGAGCCCTAAGCTAAAGCCTGAAGCAAATTCGACAAAAAACAAGTGGGGGGCTATGAATAATGGACATGCTTAATGCAACGACAATTTTCCCTAACAACAAAACCCAGAAAACTGGAATGAAAAAACAGCTTAGGGTTAATATGGTCTGAGAATATAAGACAAAAAACGTTGTCAGGGTTAAGCAAATAACTCCCTAAGAAATAACCTTATTCCAGAAGGCTGTCTAGGGACTGTCAGTCCGAAGTTGGGACTAAAGCTAGAAAATATAATAACAAAAAACGTGTTTGGCGCTTAACATTAACATGTCAAATTCAACAACTTTTTACACTAAAAACTTAGCTAATTTGACGAAAGAAACGCAATTGAGGCTCAAACAATTGGAGAACAACGGGGTGTAAAGCTTAGTGTGAATGTTTAATACGACAGGAATTGTTTCTTACGGCCTTGATTGGGCTAAGAGAATTTTGGGGCTTAGTTTTCAAAATTTCAAAGGTCTAAGGCAATAAATTATACATACGAAATAATTTTGGACTATGCAATTAAATACAAATTCTGTAGTCAAGGAGCCAAATTCAAAATGCGTGAGAAACTCAGAAAATCTTGCATGTGGACATGAATATTTACCATCCCTGTAGACTCTAGAGTTACGTGCAAATTTATCGACACATTTATTGAGCAGGAATAAAAAGTATAGGTATGCAGCGTACACGAAAATTCATTCACACTTGCAGAATCGGGCCGTGAAGGTTATTTTTTAGAGCAGCTGTTTCTTATGCCCGACTAAAGACTTGAAGTTTTAATATTTAATTTTTCAATCAGCTAAATATTATTTTCTGTGCTTTCCAGTGACAGTTGGAACAAAACAAGTAGGTACTCTACTCGTTGTTTGACTAGTTCAGGAAAATGAGATCTCAGTGGACTGACACTGTCAAAGCACATTATGAGCTTTTGCCAGTAAGACCACTTAAATATAATTTTTTCTGAACTAGCCAAACAAACAGTTTTTAAATTTTATCAAAAATGTGAAGTTCAGAGCATACCTCCAGCTTATTTAAACAAACACTTTCATAATGAAGGAAGATACCTTCTACCTAATCAATTATTATTAAGCAATATAAATAAACGAATTTGTTACGAGGCTAAAAATTTAAGTTACAAAATTAGTTGTACTGCCATGTTTTGCTTAGCCTTTATATTGGCTTCTAGCTCTGCTTAAAATAATTCCCATGTTTAACACATATCAATTCCAAATTTTTGTTATTGTACCGTATATTGAAAACATTTTAAGGCGCAATAGTATAGCGGATATAAAGGCACAAAACCGCGGCTATTATTAAAGAAGGAAAGTGATAACGTCAAAATTCGTTTTCTGTTATATAACTTCATATGTACAAACTGGATCTCCAAAAGTCCAAACTCCAAGCCCCCCCCACAGCCAAATCCTAGACCCGCTACTGGTCGTTAGGCGACTTTAGTTTCTTAAAGTTCTTTTAAATGCTACAGTTTATATAATTTACTAGTATCGCCTACTGCCCGAAATTCAACCACCAAAAATTCACATTCTAGAGTCAAACAATTAGTTTGAAAATTAAATCACAAAATATTTTTTTTTTAGTTTTTCGGCAATGCAAAAACAAAAATCACCACCAGTGTGTAAATGTGTGTCTCAGGTATATTCTGCACATCTTCTCAGCTATGTATGTATATGACTTCCTAACCATATACATAGATGGTCTCTTTCCAATAATTCGTCATCCTAATTTGACAACTTTTCATTAAATTTTTGAAACTCTAATAGCCTTATTCTGGCAACATCATTGATGCCTCACAAGTCACAATAACCTCATAACTCGTAGTGAACTCGCCTGATAAAAACTTAAAAATTATGACCTGCTCCTTGGCAGATCACAACTCACGTTGTTTTTGTGAGGTTTCTTATGAGGGCTTCCATAGAACACGAAATTTTGACCGCCTTATACAAAACAGACTCACAAATACTTGTGACCTGTGAGCCTCACAACGGCAGAATAAGGCTGTTAGCATAGGTTAATTACAGTGATCTTTTGAAAACAATTGAACAGTATAAGTTACATACTGTTCTATTATTATAACCGGAATATTTACTTTGCAGAAAGAAGAAGAAACTGTAAAAATGTTGGCAAAATATGTCAAGTTGTTTTTGAGATTATTAAGTATAAACATAATGGCGCTAATTTTAAACAACCTATTGTTGGGCTTAACATTACACAAGTAATAACCATTTTAAAATAATGGGATTTATTGAAATTTAGTATAAATGTTTCATTTGGCATGTTTACTAAGACTCAAAAGAGTCCCCAAAAATATCTGTGAAAGGGTGTTTTTTTGAGGGCGAGGTGTTAGTGCGTCATTATTTCCATAACATTTATGAATAAGTTTTGACACTGATGAAATTTGCTAAAAATATTAAATATTTCATGGTTACCAACTATCAAAAGAGTCCATCAAAATAACCTGATCCAAAGAGTTTTTTAGTGAGTTTATGTTTGACCTGCCCTATACGGAGCAAAATGTTAGCTCTTACGCAAAATTGTATTTTCGTGTAATCGAGACAGTACATATGACATATGATATATGATTAAAAGGTATTTTTTAACGCCGAATCTAATAAAAGAAAAACCAATATGATACAAGCACCCTAAAAAAAGTAACATTAATTTTGAAACATAAATTACTGTTTTTTCCGTTAAGCAGGTCAAAAATTACACCCCCAAAAAACACACTTGGACCTTAGATATTTGTACGTACTCTTTTGATCCTTGTGTGCCAATATAAATTTAATATTCTATGCAAAGTTCATAAGTGTCAGAATTTGTTCATGGATGTTATGGTAATAATCACTCACTTGCATCTCTACGTCAAAAAAACACCCTTTAACCAAATATATTTTTAGGGACTCTTTTGATTCTTGGTGCGCATGCCAAATGAAACATTTACACTGAATTTCATTAATACCCCATTATTTTAAAATGGTTTTGGGTAATATATTACTTGTTGTACTTTGAAAAAAGTGATCATTCCATAAAAATGACATTAACTTTCCACAGGATACATGTATCTTTTCAGTTTTTGTCTTTTTAGAATCAGCGTTGAAAAGCACCCTAAAAACATGTGTCATATTATTAGATTGTATTACAACAAATTTTTCAGCTCGACAAACTACCGCCTCCCTCCACCTATAAAATGCGTCTACACAAAAAGTCAATCGAGGGATTTTGGAGGACTTTAGATATGTTGTTAAGGATAAAATTCTGCGTCGATATCATCAATAAAATTTCATGAATTAATTTGTCCCCGGTTGCCCATATTAAGTTTCCTATCTTTCCTAGACTAGTTGCTAAACTCGTTTAAAATTAGCAAAACACAATTTTTAACATAGTATCATACTAAAAATGTTTTAACATCGTACTAAATCGTCTAAAATTTTGCGCCAATGTTTTTAAGTTTGTGAAATGTTACTTTTGGTCTGGACCTTAATAATGAGAGATTGCTGATTGATTGAATGACAACTAGCATAAGAAAAATGTTCATACCTGAACTACTTTTTATACATACATCAGATCATTAATTTCTTAGCTTTATTATTAAAGTGGACAGTGTAAATCTACTCATTCAAAAGTCATGACTCAAAATGCAACCCAACCTCTCGGATCATATCCAATAAAATTGAAAACATGCCGCACATCCAACTGTATGGTTTTCTATTATGGCATACTGGAAGAGGTAAGGTTTTACGTTTGTGATAATTAAAGAATTTCTCATGGATTTACCGTTCAAATGTATGTAAATTAAATACTCAGAGAAAGAAGGTACCTATGTATACCTACCCAGTTGGGGTATATTGTGTTAAAGTAATTTTTAAATTAAATGTTAAATGTTAAACCTTCGCTTTTGAGCTAAATAGGACAAGTTTTTGATTGGTTAACATAAAATGAGATTCCAATCAATGGTTTTTTTTCGTATAAGCTGTCAAACGGACAGTTTTTCAAAAGCTACCGACAGCCATTAGCTCTGAACATCAATTTTAATTCTTTTTTAATATATTAGCTAAATTAAATAAAAAAAAAAAACAACACACTAACCACTATATTAATAAACGAAGCTAGCGGCGAGTTATCTTTAACTCGCGGATTAGGAGTAAGATTTCTGCCACTAACGAGCTAGCTAAACCACCAAGGAAGGTAGTTTAGCGAAAGATTAACTAGGACAAATAAATATACCTTCCTTGGTGGTTAAGCTGGCTCGTTAGTGGCTACAGTTTTATAACCTCGAGTTAAAAGCATATTGTTCTAAAGCTGCAGTACAACTTTTGGTTAAATAATTTTGTTGTCTATGCCTTTGTACCGTCTATCAATTTGATTAAGACTAGGACTATTTTTGATTTTTTTTTCTTTTCTAGCCGCAAGCTTCACCGTTATTTTAATAAGGTTTTCGATTTAAAAAAAAAACTCTATTTTGCACGTTATGTTTGATATACGAGTGAGTAATTCTAACACCTCGTGATCATATAAACAAGCCACTCGCATATCACTCACAGGCACAGGTTAATTTATTTCCAAGCTTCCAAGTGGGATGGCACACAAAAGAACTGTATGCATATGCAAGTAAATACCTTACGGCTCAAATTAGGGGGAACCCTGCACGTTCTGCAGCGACCACTAACCAGTGGGCACTTCTGCCCTTTGACAATTTGCCTTTTGTAGCCTTAATAACTGCATATTAAGAAATAAAGATCAGTGCAATGTATAATCAATACCTACACACTCTGCAACAAAATGCCCAACACAAGCAGTTTGTAGAGGTAGAGGAAGGACTGCTGCGTGCTGCAAGCATGCAACAGGAATTACCGCAACCAAGTTTCATTATAACAGTAAACAAGAAAATTGCATCGCCACTCAAATTGCATTCTAAAAAAAAATAATAATAATAAGGGTGGACGATGAATCCGCGTTGTATATTGCTTGTTCCGAAAAGACATCTGTTGGATGACTTTTTTATTGGTATTACCGGGCGTAAGAAATTCACCTTTGCTCTTGTTGTGTACCTGCCGCTTCCACTGTAAAATGGTTTAATCGCGTGCCACTACAAGAAGCATGTCATAAAGAGGATCACGTTGCAAGTTACATAAGAAAAGAGTACAACAACAAAAAAAAAGCAACAAGAAGATCATCAAGGAGAATAGTGCAGTGTGTACTTAATACTTAAACGTACATACCAAGAAAAACGGGATTGAAATATTATATCTTAATTGATGTGAGATGTTCAAAAGGGTAGTTATGTGCATTCAAGAGGACACAAGCATCCACAGGTTTTTCTCAAAACCCACCTCTGTCTACCAACTCCTACTCTCACCTCCTAGTGGTGAACATCGGGTATCTAGTACCTCAGCTGGAGACGGGGTTTAAATCCCCGTGGAAAGCTGTTGGGGACAGCCAACGAGAGAGGGGGGGGAGGAGTGTTCCCACTAAGGCACTTCTCCTTTCATCGAGGCGGCAGCGGACGAATTCTCTAGATGGAATCAACGGTGGCGTCTACAGTTCCAGTTAGGTTGAACTACTTAGTGAACACCTTATATGGGCTACTACGACATATTTGTAGCTCAGGCCTATAAGGAGCGGTTTATCCGGCTCCCTACCCTTGGAGTTATACGAAGGGTCTGGTCCTCCGGGTCGGGGGTTGTGCGTCGGGGTAACTTCCCTACCACGTAAAAAAAGTTGTTCCGAAACAACAACAAGCCTCGGATATGGATGATTTTAAAGTTGACGACCCCAGCAAAAGAAACAAGGATAATGAATTTCGGATCTGCACGTGGAACGTCCTGTCCTTATACAGAACACGTGCAGCCGAACAATTAGTGGAGAACCTGGACAGGCTAAAGGCTGACGTAACAGCCATCCAGGAAGTGCGATGGGATGGAGAGGGCATACGGAGACTGAAAACGTGTGACATCTACTACGGCGGGTGCTTGAAGGAACAGGGTCAGCGGCTCTTTGGTTGTGGTTTTGTGATAAGGGGAAGACTTAGGCAAGAAGTCTTGGGCTTCCGAAGTGTAAGCGAGCGCCTGGTCACAATCCGCATCAAGGGCAAATTTAAGAACATTTCACTGATCTATGTTCATGCCCCCCATGAAGGGAGAGAGGACTCAACCAAAGAAGCATTCTACGATCTCCTGGAGACAACGTATGATATGTGCCCGAAGTACGACGTGAAGATCATTCTTGGTGACTTCAACGCAAGATTCGGAAAGGAGGGCATCTTTGGTTCGATAGTCGGAGGACACAGCCTACACGACGAAACTTCCGGCAACGGACACAGGCTGGCAGACTTTGCGGCGGGGCGAAATGTCATCATCTCAAGCACCTACTTCCCACACCTCAATATACACAAGGGGACTTGGCGGTCGCGTGATCAAGTAACCGTCAACCAAATCGACCACGTTGCGATAGACGCGAGACATGCTTCCAGTATATTGGACGCCCGAACGTTCCGAGGGGCCAACATTGACTCGGATCACTACCTGGTGGTAGCTAGACTACGTATGCGGATATCCATGACGCGACAATGCAGAGCAGATGCTGTGAAAAGATTCGATGTCGAGAAGCTTAAATCACAAGAGACTACCAGAACTTTTGCAGACCACGTAACTCTTAATCTCTCAGGAGGTCCGCCACCAGCATCAAGTGCAGAGGACCAGTGGGAACCCTGTCAACAAGCTATCAGAAGTGCCGCCTCTGATGTACTGGGTTTCACTAGGCGAATACAACGAAACCCCTGGTTCGATGAAGAGTGCCGGCTAGCGCATGCAGCTAAGGACGAGGCCTACCAGGCAATGCTGCAGACTCGAACAAGATCTGCTGAGAGAGTGGCCCGGGAGCTCTACGGGCTGAAACGAAAAGAGGAACGCCGACTTCTCAGGAGGAAAAAGAGAGAGCACGAGAAGCGGGCGGTAGAGTCTATTGAGGGTTGTAGCGGTAGGGGAGATGTTCGAAAATTTTATCAGAGGGTGAAGCGATCCACCCAAGGATTCAAGGCTAGAACGGAAGCCTGCCGAGATGAGAGTGGGAATATGGTAGTAGACACACAGTCAGTGCTGAGGATCTGGAAAGAACACTTCTCTAGACTGCTTAATGGCGAAGACAGCCAAGATGCCGCTAATAGGCAGAACGCTCCATTCAACTTGGACGATGATGGCCAAGAGTTCCGTCCACCCGACCTAACCGAAGTGCGGCTGGCGATATCCAAACTTAAGTCGTACAAGGCTGCTGGTGCGGATGGCTTACAAGCCGAACTATTTAAATCAGCGGGAGATGAATTGGCTAGGAGCATACACCAGCTCATCTGCAAAATTTGGTCGGAGGAAAGTATGCCCGATGAATGGAACCTCGGTATAGTGTGCCCCATCCATAAAAAGAGAGATGTTCTGAAATGTACCAACTACAGAGGAATTAGTCTCCTAATCGTCGCTTATAAAATCTTGTCGGCCATCCTGTGTGACCGCTTAAAACCTTTTGTCAACGATCTGATCGGCCCTTATCAGTGCGGTTTTAGGCCAGGCAAGTCAACCGTCGATCAAATGTTCACACTCAAACAGATTTTAGAAAAATCCCGGGAATTCCAGATCGATACACACCACCTTTTTATCGATTTTAAAGTCGCGTATGATAGCGTGAAAAGGGACGAATTATACAGAGCCATGTCGAGTCTCGGCATCCCTGCCAAACTCGTCCGCTTGTGCAGGATGACGATGGAGAAATCTCGCTGCTCCGTCAAAATTGGTAAGAACACCACCGATTCCTTTGATGTTGAGAAAGGATTGAGGCAAGGCGACGCGTTATCATGCAACCTATTCAACATCGTTCTTGAAGCCATTGTACGCAACGCACATGTCAACACCAGCGGTACAATCTATCAAAAGTCCGTTCAATTGCTTGCATATGCGGATGACATAGACATTGTCGGCAGAACGAAGCGAGCTGTGGCAGGGGCATTTGCGAGCATTGAATCGGAGGCGGCTAGAATGGGATTGGCGGTTAATGAGGACAAGACGAAGTATATGCTGTCATCGAGAGAGGAATCTCAACATCGTCGACTCGGGCAAAATATCACGATGGACAGATATAACTTCGAAGTTTGTCTACCTGGGCTCCACTATTACATCGCAGAATGACATCAGTGCAGAGATCAAGCGAAGAATTACTCTTGCCAACCGCTGTTTCTTCGATCTAAGAAGGCATTTAAGTAGTAAGGCCCTCTCTCAGAGAACCAAGGAGACTTTATACAAAACCCTAATCATCCCGGTCCTGCTTTATGGGTCAGAAGCATGGACACTGAAAGATTCGGATAAAAATCTGCTAGGGTGCTTTGAGAGGAAGATTCTTCGTGTGATTTTCGGTCCGGTGTGTATCGAAGGATTATAGAGGAGAAGATTCAACGACGAGCTATACGGGCTATACAGCGACGTTGACCTGGTCAAAAAGCTGAAAATACAGCGGCTGAGATGGCTGGGGCATGTGGAGCGTATGGACAGCAACGCACCTGCCCGACGAGTCTTCGAATCCAACCCCGATGGGGTACGCAGCAGAGGAAGAACCCGTAACAGGTGGCGCAATCAAGTGAATGACGACATCAAAGCACTCGGTGTGCGCAACTGGAAGCGGCTAGCTAGGGACAGAGCTGGCTGGAGGGGCTTGTTAGTTGAGGCCGAAGCCCATCCTGGGCTGTGAGCGCCATCAAAAGTAAAGTAAGTAAGTAATTGATGTGATTGTGCAAATTGAACTTTGTAGATTAATTCCTGGTATCAGGACCATCAACTTATTGCGACAACAACATAAGTCAAAACTTCACTGATATTACAGAAATGTATTTAATAAAATTCAAATTTGCGAAATCTCCAATTATTTTGAAGTGACAGAGTTCTAAGGAAAAACTATTTTGTAATAGGTTCCTCACCTCTTTACCTTCGTTTGTTATTGTTATAACAATCACAAAAAATGTATGGTTTAAACCAACGAATTGTTAGGTACAAGGTCATAATGCCGAGTGATACTTAGGGCATATCTAAATTCTAAATGGGTGATTGGGTCGGTAATATTGTTGTTTCCAGCTACATGGAATATTTATTCTAGCACAAAGGGATATTATGTAGGTACAGCGATAAATCATACTTGTCATAAATACATCTTTATCTTTTCGTTTTTCAAGCGCATTCCGATTTGTGTATCCACCAATAAAAGGGTTGCCGGTTCCAAATCAGTTTCAATTGTTCAATTGATAATAGATAAACATTGAAATTCGATATTTAGCAAAGCAATCGATAGTAGGAGATATAAATGGGAAGTTTATGTGTGGCTAAAAGAAACAATCGAGAAATATTTACAAACAAATTAAGAAACATTTCATGAAGCATTTGATATCTTAACATGTTATAATGTTTTTTTTTTTTGTCATTTTCCAGCTAATCCTATAAAACTAATTAATAATTTTCATTCCAGGTCATTTAACGTCCAAATAGAAAGCTGGCAATCTGCAACAAGGACAATAAGAGCCGGAGTTGCTCAAGGATCCAAACTTGGACCATTTCTCTTTAACAACTTCACAGCAGACCAGCCACAGCCGGAAAACGTACAGACTCTCCTGTTTGTCGATGACTCCCTGACATACGCCAATTCCATCTCCCCAGTACTTGCTGCAAGAAGAGGTGAAGCCCACATTGGACAACTCTACGAGTTCTACCAGCCAGCGCTGGTGCTTCAAAATAAACTCAGCCAAATCTGAATTGATATGTTTCAGACGGGTTTACCAATTACCACGATATCTAGAAACCAATAATCCAGAAAGCAAAAATCCCAAAAGTAAAAATCTCGAAAAAAAAAATCTAAAATTGAAAAAAATCTCGAAAACAAAAATCTTGAAAGCATAATCTCAAACTGCAAAAATCTAGAAAAAAAAATCTAGAATAAGTATTATTTGTTGAGACAATAAATGGTTAAAATTCGCGCGTGCGAATTGTAATCATTCACTGTCTCAACAATTAATATTAATTCTAGATTAGGAAATTCTAGATTAGAGAATCAGTACACTGCACATGCACCCATTCAACTATACAAGTTGTTGACTTAATTATGTGTTGCTAGGGACGGTCTCTTATAACAATGTAAGTTTTCTTATTAAAAAAACGTGCAATGAAAGTAAATGAAATCGTTACAAACAAAGGTTCATCAAAATTGAAATTGATGGGTTTATTTATTATTTAAGAAATATATCTGTACAAAATAAGTTTTACTGCTGGCTGTGTGAACTGAATAAATATCATTTTTGTAGTGCCAGGGTAACTACAGTCAAGCATAATAATAATGATAAATATATTGAGTCAATTCAGATTGGTTAAGAAACTGATGTTAAAAGGGAGTATTTAAAAAAAAAGCAAATCTTACAAGTACTGGACGAAAGAGAAGAAAAAAGTTATGTAAGCTACCTTAAGAGTCTTGCATATAACTCCAGTTTATAGAAGTTATTTAGTTATTATAGTTAGAGTTATTTGTTTAATTTTGTTATATTTTGACAATTTTCCTTTGTATTGAATAATTATTGTACTTTTTGGATATTTGTTATGTTGTGGTAAGAGAATACATATCATATCCTATAAAATATTTGATTTTGTTAAAAACATTTTCGATTGTTGTTCTTTTTTCGTTTAAACTATTGAAAAACGTAAAAAAAAAATCTCGAATGAATTTTTTTTTTCGAGATTTTTTTTCTAGATATAGTCTTTCGTGATTTTTGTACGTTCTAGATTTTTGTACATTCGAGATTTTTGCATTCCAGATTTTTTTTTGGTTTTTTCGAGATTTTTGCCATTATAGATTACGTCATGATCCCGTTTCAGACGACCTAGCAGCTCTGGAATGCAAGTGGACGCTCTTTCAGCCTGCAAAAACGTAAAATACTTGGGAATACAGTTTAACGAACTGCTGCGGTTCAATCCACACGCAGAAAAGCAAACTTCGCCTTCCACCGCATTCATCCACTAATGCGAAAGCAGAACGGACTTAGTCAGAAGGAAAAGCTCCTCCTATAAACAGCTAATATAAGGCCGATCATAACCTGCTGTTGCCCTATCTGGTACACGCTGACAAAATCCCATGTCAACAAACTGGTAGTAATCGAGAGAAAGATCTTGCGGCTATGTGCAGGCCTGCATTACGACAGGATACGTAGGAAACACGTGAGTAACAAGAGACTCTATGAAGAAGCTAAGATAATACAACTGGACAGATACCTATTCTAATCCAGCCGAAGATGCCTGCAGAATACCACCAACCACCCGAACCCTCTGTTAGAAAGAGTGATAACTCATCAAAGACATCCTGACCAGCGCGCAGTGTGGTATTTTGACCTGAAACGTGGCCATAAATCAATTTTGTCAACTTTCACTCCCAGGATTAAGCCTGTGTCCTATAACAGGTATACAACCAGGCTACACTTTAGTGAAGTCGATCTATAAATTCGTCACCCCCGTTCGCGACACCATCAGTTGCAACTTGCACTCTTGTTGAATAAGCACGAGTTTGTTTGCGATTTAAAAAAAAAAAGTGTATTTTCTGTGTGTTTTTTTTAATCTTAAAAGTGATTTTTGTGAAAAAAATTTTATATGGATATCGTAAATCAAGGTATGTACAATATTTTAAGCAAAGAAATTTTTATATATTCAACTTAATTTATTCATATCGATGAGTTAAAGAATGTACTTACAACATTTTTTTCGTTGTTTTTACCAAACATTAGTGTTTTTGAATATTGGCAACACCCCGCAACAAAGTTTGTCATATATTTTATTTAACTCCTGGATATATTATGCATTTCAGAACCATGCATAAGTTTGCACCTAAGAAAAAACAAAGTTTGAACCCCCAAAACCCCCCTGCGTTCGCGCCTGGGTCGCAGATTACATGCATGCATAATAGGACAAAAAATTTCGGAATGAAATTTGAACACCCGGATTAAGAAAATTTCACTCGTAAAAAAAAACAAAAAAAGGGATTTTCTGGGAAAAAGTATCTTTCAGTTTTTTTGTAATTTCTTAGAAACTATGATATTAATTGGGATGGGGTTTTTTAGTATTTGACTACAAATTTATCAGGCCATTGAGTACTGACAATTGGCCGTAAGTCGAACACTGAAACCAACTTCTTAGTAAAAACAAGAAAAAACGAAGCTGATGATGGTAATTAAACGGTTGTTGAAATAATTATTTAGTCGGATTGCTTAATGACACAGTTGATTTATTTATTTTTTAATATCTTGAAAAGTTGAACTCCTTAACCATCCAATTTTTAAGGCTTGACTAAGAACTGATAAGAGCATTGAGTTTTGAAAACAAAATTTTGAGTTTGGAAATTAATTTTTCAAAAAATATTTACTAAAACATCTTTATTTAAAAATTAAATAATAGAAGTGGTTAATGGCTTTACAAAAATGTACACAATGGCATTAATAATGATAACAATAACATCTAACTTGTGTGTGGCTTGTAAAAATGCTAGTTGTCCAAATGCAATTGTAAAGTTAGAAAAAACCTTTATTTGGATGGGCACGATCAGGTGACCTCGGTGGTGCAATGCGTAGTGCAGCGGCCTCTGAGGTAGCTTGGTCTAGGTTCAAATCCAGTTGACGGCAAAATAATTTATAAATTAAAATTGGAACTATAGACTAAGCACCACTAAAGGAATCTGATGATTGGTGTGGCAGCCATGAAATTGCAATAATTCCAGCCTATATAATACTCGGCGGTAGCCAACACAAGTGGTTGTTGTTAATTCAAAACCTTCTATGTTAACCGTTGTTTTTAATAATTAGTTTTCTGTTATAAGACCGAAGAAAGATTTGTCTTTTTAACACACTCTGCACACTCTGTTTGCATTTGCAGAGTGAATTTTTGAAAACTAAATTGCTTAAAATGCAGTTTTCAAAATGTAATTTAAAAATTCTTTTAAATCGCGAGCTTTCATTGTCGAATTTTTAAAAATAAAATTTGAACTTTCAAAGAAGAATTACAAAAAAAATAATCTCTTTTAAAAACACTACTTTTTATTTAAAATCGGTTGTTTCGAAAAAGGTTAGGAAATAATTGACTGCTTTAACTTTGAGTAAGTTTGCTTAAACGATCACCATTTAAGATTTAACACCATTATTTCTAGGTATCTTTTTTTCGTAACCCTAAATTCCATAGTCCAGAATGAATTTGAAGTTTTTCTTTCCCTGTAGTATCTACAAAGAATTTAGAACGTAAACATCAATGGAAGCACATTCCATTCATGAAAATAAAAAAAAAAATTCAAGTGCATTCTTTTATCTATAGTGCCTCACTGTTGTATCTGTGCATTCCATAGACATAGCATGATTGTGTATAAGTAAACATGAAGGTTTACACTCATAGAAAAGCACTTACCGTACAAGCAAGGGAGAAGCAATAGAAAAACTCTATCTTTATAGATTACAAAATGCAATAAAAAAATAAAAAAAACTATCTCTCCAACATGCCTTGTTCTTGGTTTAAAGCCTGTTACAAATAAAAGTATAGAGTTAAATAACAAAAAAAACTTGGCCCAAATAGCTTTGTTTACAAAACAAAATACCAGACAAAAAATTTTAAACTCGAATATGTATGTTTATGCATAGGTTTACATGTATAGGTGCTCATACATTTAAAAATAAATTGAATAGAAACGAAGAAAAAAAAAAAACAAATAAAACAACAAAACCTTACAAAAAAAGCAATAAAAAAGTTATCAACGAAAAATGTCACCGCAACCAACCACCACGTATACGAACTGCATTGTCCACTATCACTACTCGTATCGTGTGTGAGGGATTTTCTTTTATTTGATTGAGAAATTACATTATTTGATTGTACATTTGTAGGTACTTTGTTATTAAAATAAAGGCCTGTTTTGAATTAAAAAAAAAAAAACAACGCGTGATATCAACTGCGTGGTGGAAACAGCGCGTACTAAATATTTAAGCCATCTAAAAATTTGAAAATTGGTAAGGTAGGGTACAAGGAAACTCTGGGTTCGAGATGGGATCAGCTCTTTTTGAACACAATCAGGAGGTACCAAATGCAAGTTTATATTGCGCTTGGATGTGCTTCACTCTTATTTTCATGGCAACAATCTGACCAAGACACCATTCATATCATATCATAACGTTATCAAACTCCCGTTTAGCACTTCCGCTTTTGAATTCCTTTTATTTATCGTGATTAGCTTGAACATTTTTAAACATTACACGGAATATAAAGCTTATGTATTTCATTTCTATTTTAATTTACATTTATTTATTACGTATAGGTTTATGTGAAATTTTATTTCGTAATACTTATGTTTTTGTTGTGATTACAAGATCTTTTGAACGTTTAGTACCTATGACAAGACGCATTCTTTTTATAATTGAGTTTTTTCCTTTCTTTTTGTTTTCTTTGAAAATTTAAATTTTGCAGTTTTATAGTCTAGGTAGCGCTGTGAGTCGTACCAGGGTTTAGCTAGTATAATAAGATGAAATAAAGGGTGCTTAAATTTTAAGGGCCGATGTTGAATGTGAACCACACCTAAACGTCAAGTTTTTTTCTGCATTTCATTTGACATTTCTCAATTTCAGACTAACTCAATTTGAACCATGGAAAGATACACAATCGAGCAACGCATTCAGGCTTATTATGAAAATGGGCGTTCAAATTTCGAAGAAAATCATCTTCAATAATGAGGCACATTTTCACCTCAGTGGATTCGTCAATAAGCGGAATTGCCGCATTTGGGCGAACGATAATCCAAGAGTGATTGTCGAAAAACCAATGCACCCACAAAGAGTGACTGTTTAGTGCGGTTTATGGGCTGGCAGCATCATCGGGCCGTATTTTTTCCAAAATGAGACCAGTTAGGCAGTAACTGTGAATGGTGTTCGCTATCGTGAGATGATAACGAACTTTTTATGGCCCGAATTGGAAGATTTGGAGGTGGATATGTAGTTTCAACAGGAAGGTGCAAATTGCCACACATCTAACGAAACATTGGCTCTTTTGCGCGAAAAATTCAATGGCCGTGCTATCTCACGCGGTGGCGATGTCAATTGGCCGCCAAGATCATGTGATTTGACACCGTTGACTTCTTTCTTTGGGGTTATTTGAAAGAAAAGGTGTACGTCGATAAGCTAACAACAATTCAAGGGCTAAAGGATGAGATAATTCGGCACATTAACGACATAAAACCTCAATTATGCCTTAGCGTCATCAGCGGTGTGCCGCCGAGGTCGTGGCTGCCATTTGGCCGATATTTTGTTCCATACATAATTGAACCATACCAATTTTATCATAATAAAAAGAAATAACAATAATTTCCTAAATAGTTTGTGTTTTATTCAAGAGCAACATCGGCCCTTAAAATTTTATATAATAAACAACACAAAAAACAAGTTCTTCTTTATACAAAAACCCTTGCGTAACAAGTCAGCCGTAAAGAGTAGTGAGATCTAAAATACGCCAAGTTCTAAGTTTATTAATGTTAAATATTAAATATTTTAAGTAGAGTAATATGATAGAACATCAAAATTATCAGACACATCTGTTATTTAATGTACATATACTGACTTAAAATTGAGTTGGTTTACTACTCAATAGTAATAAGGTAGATAATAAATGAAAACTTGCCAAGTAAACCAACTCAATTTAAGTCAGTAATCATTAAATAACAGATTTCTCTGATAATTTTCAGATTCTTCCATATTACTCTTCTCACATCCGAAATACAGCTATTTTCTCAGACAGTCAAGCGGCTGTCAAAGCCATTAATTTGGCTACATCATCCTCAAAATTATTACGACAATGGCAGGATGAGCTTCTGAGTCTGAACACTAACCTCAGGGGCACTCTTATCTGGGTTCCGGGTCACAGTGGCATTGAGGGAATGAACGGGCTGACGAGCTGGCCAGGCAAGGTTCAGCCCTTCATAACTCACTTGCGGAAAGAGTCAATATTCCTCTCGGAGTTATGAAGGGCAATATATTCTCAATTTTTCTCTCAGAATCTAATCGTAGGTGGAATAGTTTAACTAACTGCATTATTGCTGGAAAAATCTGGCCTACCTATAATAAATTCCGAACTATTAACCTAATGTGCAGACCCAGGCGAGACATAGCAAGGATTGTTGCAACAAGCACTGGACACTGGCCAATAGGAGAACATGCGGCGAAGCTTGGCATCCCCTACAATCCTCACTGTCGTATTTGTGGGGACCAGCAGGAAAAGGAAACAGTCTTTCATTTCCTCTGTAAATGTCCCGCTTTGGCCAGACTGAGGCAACAATCTTTTGGGAAGCCCTTTTTTGACGACCTTAACGAACTGTCCGGAACGAAGATCAAAGATTTGACTTCTTTGCTCAACGCGACGAAATGGATCTAGGATTTACTTCGGTTTCCTCTTGCACCATCTTCTTCCCGCAACTCCTATGACTGCGAGCTAGCAGACTAATGGTTTTTGAAGGTGGCTCATGGTGCACGAGGACCGGACGAGCACACAATTAGGCCGATCTCCGCTTCAATACCAGTCAACAAGAGCCTAGGTGGCACAATGTAGATGGCTCTTAGTTGCGAATTTCGATCCTTTTGAGTGTTTTCCTACACGGAAAGAAAAATCACCAATTGCAAAATTTAAGGTTGTAATTTACGAAACTCTTTTTTTTGTAAATCAAGGCGCTTTTATTAAAAAATAACTGAAAATTTTGTAATTTACTACTCAAATCATCGTAAAAAGCTAAATTTTATAAATCGATATTTATTACCAAAAGTTATAATTCGAGCTTGTTGACTTGAAAGTAAATTTCAAGTTTTTGAATAGCAATCTACTACTTCAGGGGAGTAATATAATTTAACAACTTATTGTTTTACGAACTTTAAATGGTGATTTTCATTTTCTCAATGCTCAAACCAGCAAAATGTAAGTAGCTACGATATAAATATTGACCCCACACGATCGCAATTTACGAAAACAGGTATTTGCAAAACTATACAGTAAATTACAATTTTTTTAGGCGTAATCTAACACTTCAGGGGAGTAATTTAAATATTTGTATGGTGATTTGAACCAACCAACGAGTAAATAAGTTTTTGAAGTGATTAAGTTTCAACATGGTCCCTTTATATCGTGCGATGGCCTAGGTGGTAGCGTGTTGGATTGATATGCGGAAGGTACCAGGATCGAATCCCAAGTAAGGTGCCAGTTATAGCTATCATTGAAAACCATCATTGAAAAAGTTAACTGTTGATTTTGAGACCTTTCGAAAGTATAATCATTGAATATTATAATGCAGAAATATAGCTTACGACTTCAAAATTATTTCTCCTTCAAAAAAAATTCATTTTGACCCATATCTTCCCCATAACGTAACTTTTAATTTTTTCAATGATCATTGGTAAGGTAGTTCATCATTGAAAAATTAAAATAAGTAAAATAAAATTCTTTTTCAAATCTGTAAAATTGTATACACATTGCGATAAGAATAAAAAGGAAGTGGCTGCAAGCACAACACCCGTGTGTGGACAAAAACAACAAAATAAAAATACACGCAGATCAACATTTCGACCACAATTCCGCAGAATTGGAAATTTTCATTTTTTTTTTATTTTGACTACGAAATACTAATAATAATTCAATTTGTATGCCCGTAATAAAAATAAATTTAAAAAAAATGCTACCTAGAGTAGGGATCGAACCCACGACTCCAGGTTAGCCATCAAACACTAATCCAAATTGATACAAATTGATATCAAATTGTTATTCGCTAATGACAATATTTTTTTCCTGGATCGAATTATTGATACTCAAAAGTGTTGAAATATAATTTTTGAGTGTCAATAACTTCATTTCGCTCATTATTTAATATTGCAAACAAAAAGTCTTAATTTAGTAATTTCCAATCCAAGGTCTAAAACTGGATTCATTTTTCGTGATTTGTAGCTAATTTTTCTTGATCTGATCTAAGAATTCTTTCCGTGTATGTTCAAGTCCAAGAAAGTTTCATTGGATCTAGAATTAACTTCGGTTTCCTTTTGCACCATTTTCTTCCTCAAACTCCTATGACTCTGAGCTAGCAGACTACTGGTTTTTGAAGGTGGCTCATGGTGCACGAGGACCGGACGAACACACGGTTGTGCCAACCTTCGCTTCAATACCAGTCAACAAGTTGCCTAGTTGGCACAGTGTAGATGGTTTTTAGTTGCGAACATTGGTCCTATCGGGTGTTTTTCCTATGTCCAAATCCTTAGTAAGTTTCATCACATGTCTTAATCCAATAAAAGCGTCTGGTCATACAGGCGGGTGGTACTTTCTCTGGTAACCACAAGTCGTGTTGTGCAAACAGACGGAGGTGTACAGAGATTACCATATCCGAGTGTGCGACTAGATGATCACCCTAAGGGATCAGATCGTATGCGTCCTGGGCAAATCAGCAAATTGCTTAGCGTAGCATACTGCAGCCGAGCTCGGGCGTAGGCGATGATCCGTTGGGAGATCTATCACCAAATACCCTCATTATCTTAAAAAAAATGTTCAAGGACTACCGTTGTGCGAAATTTCATGATTCTATGATGTCGGGAAGTGCTCCATAATTTGGATGATCTGTCAGTGAGTCAGTCAGTCAGATACGGTTTTTGCGATTTTTGTAGTCTTAAGTTTAAAGTTTCTGACTTTATGGGTACCTAACCTACTGAATTTAGAGGGAAGTCGAAAATCGCCTGAGTTTGATCCTGTAAAATGGGTGTAGTGCTAGAACTTGGCTGGGCACTACCGTGCCCTTTAATTCCTAAAAAATGTAATAAATAACGAATTACTCACTGATTTCATCACTGCCTTCATCAGCAATAATTTGTTGGGAGTCTACCCTTCAGTTCGTATATGCGGTGGTATGGTTACATGTGTCTTCAATAAAACAAAACAAGTCATTTAGGTTAAGTGTGACGTTTTAAGTTAATGAGTTTGCCAGCAAATTTGTATGCAGTTCTCTCAAAACATGTACAAAACTGATATTTTAAAAATGGTGTCTTTACCCTCACAATAAACAGATCACTTCAGCATTGTGTTTCATGTTATATACGGAATGATTTGCTGGGCTTGTGATGTTTAAGAAGTGGGCGGCGCCGACGATTTCGCCGGTCAAGTGTAAAAACATACTCATGAACATGGATCCATTCATGATTCCATTTGACAATAACAGTGTTTACGTTTCATGGAGTTGTTGATATTTTTTGTTTGCTTTACCTGTTCTGCATTATCTATTCTTCTCTCTAAAAATTTGTGTTTCTTCCTTCATAATTTCATTTTAAGAAAACAAGATAGTACCTAGGACCAAACTATAGTCTTCGAAAACTCACCTCTTATTGCTAGACAGTAGATATATGTACATATATTGGCTTTAAAAATAAAAGTTGTACCTAATCCGTTTTGTATAGCTTTCAATTTTGCTTGGCTTGATTCCGTGCTTCACATGGAATGAAAAATCAATTGCAATTATCTATTAGGAAAAATTATTCAAAATGCAAAATTATTCTTATGCAAAACCAAAGTTGAGAATGACGTCTTGTGCGTTATGTGTCACAAATATCCCAAGGATATTTTAGAAACTGCAGGTTGGTCAACTTTTGAATTTCAACTCTGGAGTTCAGATTCGAAGTAGTGAACAAAAGCATTTTTCAACTTTCATTACGACCAATAATTGCCCGAAGGACTTCGATTACTTCCTTGAAAGGATTTGCTATACACAGGGCCATGCTTTAACGATTTTTGTAATATTTATAAGTAAATTGTACTCTATTTTAATTGTACACTTGGAAAAAGATAATAAAAATCAAATCTATCTATCTATCCATCTATCAATTTTCAACTTTCAGTTCAATTTCAATTTCAATTTATTCATATAATTTTGTATGCTTACACAATAAAATACATATAATCTTTTAAAATTCAACTACGGATTTCAAGTCATCTTGTTGGCACGTCCCTTATTTTGACGGACACTTTGTGGCGGAATCGAAAAATGTTGATATCAGTTTTTGTAGTTTATTAAATGCTAATTTGTTGCTCAATCCAAAAATTTGTAGCTCGCTTAGTTTTAGAGTTATTGAAAATTCCGCTAAAATAAGTATGCAGTTAGCGTACTAAATCCAAAATAATAAGAATTTTGAAGTAAAATTGGTACCCAAATTTGTAGCTTTTCTAATGCTCTTAAGTTTTGAAAAAAATAAATTCTGTACCTATAATTCTTTTTTAATTATTCAAATTTCCGCTAAAAAAAAGTCTGAAGGTAGCGGACGACCATTCGAAAATGACAATTTTTTTGACGTCCAAAATTGTAGCTTTTTAAATGCTAATTTGTTACCCAAAAATAAAATTCTCATCTCTTAAGGGTAAATTTTTATTTGAATTTTAAGTTTAAAAGGTGCACTTCCGGTCCGCTGAAGCTGGCGGACAAAATCTTAAAAAATTAGATTTTTAATTTTTTTCAATTTTTTTTTTTGCCACAATTTGAAGCTTCGCTGAACTAGATCAACTGTGCAAACCGTGATTTTGAAGCTAGCACTTTTTTTGTTATACAAAATTCCGCTAAAATAAGATTTTAACGGTAAAAATTAAAATAACTTTTGAATTTTTGAATTTTTTTTTACTAGAAATTGTAGCTTTTGAAATGTGAATAAGTTGCTCAAAAATTTATTTTTTAGCTTTTACTGGGGATTTTTTATTTGATTTTTAAGTTTAAAAAGTGCACTTCCGGTACGCTGAAGCTGGCGGACAGAATTTAAAAAAATTAGATTTTCAATTTTTGTCTTTTGCCAGAATTTGAAGCTTTTGAAATGCTGATTGCTGGATCAAACCTCAAATTTGTAGGTCTAACGGTTTATTTAATATTTAAGTTTCCACTCTCAAAAGTTAGCAAAAAATCGACCTTCTTAAATCTAAAAAAAATGATAAAAAAATAATTTTTTTCCACAATTTGAAGCTTCTCTGAACTAGATCAACTGCGCAAACCGCGATTTTGTAGCTCGCACGGTTTTTTTGTTATACAAAATTCCGCTAAAATAAGATTTTAACGGTCAAAATTAAATTTTTTTTTGAATTTTTGAACTTTTTTTTTCACCAGAAATTGTAGCTTTTGAAATGTGAATTTGTTGCTCAAAAATTAATTTTGTAGCTTTTACTGGGTAAAAAAAAAGTTCAAAAATTCAAAAATATTTTTAATTTTGACCGTTGAAATCTTATTTTAGCGGAATTTTGTATAACAAAAAAAACCGTGCGAGCTACAAAATCGCGGCTTAAGCAGTTGATCTGATCATTAAAAATCTAATTTTTTTAGATTTTGTCCGGTTCAGCGGACCGGAAGTGCACCTTTTAAACTTAAAATTCAAATAAAAAATTACACTTAGGAGATGAGAATTTTAATTTTGGGTAACAAATTAGCATTTAAAATTGTCATTTTCGAATGGTCGTCCGCTACCTTCAGACTTATTTTAGCGGAAATTTGAATAATTGAAAACTATTATAGGTACAGAATTTATTTTTTCAGAACTTAAGAGCAAATTTGGGTATCAATTTTACTTCGAAATTCTTATTGTTTTGGATTTAGTCCGCTAATTTCAGACTTATTTTAGTGGAATTTTCAATAACTCAAAACTAAGCGAGCTACAAAGTTTTTGGATTGAGCAACAAATTAGCATTTAATAAGCTACAAAAACTGATATCAACCTTTTTCGATTCCGCGACAAAGTGTCCGCCAAAATAAGGGAGTTTTCAGCAGGTTGGGCAATAGTGAATAAATTTAGCCTAAAACTGGTTCATAGGAGGTTTAAAGTCGGAGTAAAGCGGTTTTAGTATCCTAATGTCATTTTGACATGACATCGTCTGAAATTTACAAAGAGGAATGTAAACAATTTTTTTCAGTTTTGTTACTACAGAAGAATAGATATTTATTTAACATTAATATATCATTTAAATTCTTTAAACGGTTTAACATTACTGGGAGAAGAAGAAGGCCAAAGCAGTAAGAAACTTGTTTACATCCCATGACCCTGTTTAGATTGTGACTACTGCTTAGTGTGTAGTCACGGCAGTTTGTAGGTAAAATTGGTAAGGGGGAAACGAAGCCGGCAGTCAAGAAGAACACATAAAGATTGTAGTGAGCAATCTTGTTTCATTTCCAAAATGTTGCATTTTGTTCCAATTAGTTCATAATTCCCATATATTCTATGAGAGTTCAGAGATACACATGAGTGAAAACTACAAGAATGTAGACACGCAGTGACTGCTCAAGTGCTCACTACGTAGTGAGCAGTCACAATATAAACAGGGTCCATGACACTAAGGGATGATTAGGGGCCAGTTATAGCTATCATTGAAAACCATCATTGAAAAAGTTAGCTGTTGATTTTGAGACCCTTCGAAAGTTTAATCATTCAATATTTTAATGCAGAAATATAGCTTACGACTTCAAAATTATTTCTCCTTCAAAAAAAGTTCATTTTGACCCATATCTTCCCCAGAACGTAACTTTTAATTTTTTCAATGATCATGGGTAAGGTAGTTCATCATTGCAAAATTAAAAGTCATTTTATTAGAAAAGTTGTGCAAAATTGAATTTCGTTTTACCTAGAAATAATTATTAAGTCAATTAGCTTTACTTTGGCATCAAAATAATCATTCAGTTTTTCTTCGAAACCTCTCAAAATTGACAATTAATATTTTCAATGATGGTTTTCAATGATAGCTTTAACTGGCCCCTTAGTTGTCAGAGAAATATCTATGAACATAAACAAAAATATTTATTTTTTTTCTGTTGTAATCTGGAAATTATATACATTACATACATATATTTACAAATTTACATACCTTTTTTGAACTATCCCAGTTTTTCAGAACGTTTTCTTTTATTTGTATTATCTATAAGTTATTTTTTTTACCAAAATATGCCTACAACAATAACTAAACACCTTAAACGAATAATAATGGAAATCAGTTGAGGTTTGTTTACGGTTATAATAGCCAGAGCTAAAGATTGGTGATTTTTTTGATAGAATATTTGACATAAGGCAGGCGTAACTAAAACGGCTGAGAAAATATTTTATAAATATTGATAAGTTTGGCGTGGCGTACATCCTGAGTAAGTGCTTCGACTCGGTTCAACTCTTCCGAGGTTGAACCGAGTATTAGTGTAATCTAATAAATACGGCTGTATGAGTTTTTCGCCAAACTTGTCATTGATTTATTATTTTTATTATTGTTACTTTAATTACAAACAAAAAATAGTAAAACGTTATGTTTATCACGCATTTTCTGGAGAAAATTGACCCCAAAGTAAAAAAATTAGCTTGGACAGGAAAAATGGAACAGGCTAAAAACTGAATATCTTAATACTGAAAAAAAGATATCAAATTACAAGGTACAAAGGCTGATATTTGTTCTAAAAATAAAAATAAAGGTTTAAACGAAATTTCTCTCATTAGTAGCAATTACCGTTAACATGGCTCAGGGTACACCAAATTAAAACATTTTTTTCAAGGTTTCTCCCAAACCAATGCAGGGCGAATCATTCACAATGGAAACAAAAATGACAAATAAAAATGCTAAATAACAACGAAAACTGCCGCCGCGTCGTCGGCTAATGTGCCGCATTCGCGTTGGTTTGGGAGAACCTTAAATCCCTTATAAATGATATCAAAGTTGGAGATAGGCCCTTACTGTGTAGAATGATTTTCTTCTTAGAATATACCCAAGAATCATGCCCTAAAATACTATTGACGAATTAAGGGACACCCTGTATAGGGCAAGTATTGGTTTCGTGTGAAAAAAAATTATTTTCGTCAAAATGTCCGTAGTCGGTCTGTTTGTATGTGCGCCTTATCTTCATCGAGCTAAAAGACTATACCTACACATGAGAGCGACCAACGACCGAAGAATGAACGAGCAAATTGTATTTAAAATATTTTATAAACCTAAATTCTTCACCAAATTTAGACAAAATGGTAGAAACATAATTTAGATTTATTCTTAGCTACTTAAATTTACATTTTAATTGCTAATACCAGAGAATTTTTTCGAAAAAAAAATTAGTCGTCGCGAATAGCCGCAATTCATAATGACCTAACTATTTTCTCAAATTCCTCATATTTTAGCAATTAAAATTCAGAATTTATAATTTTAAAATTTAACTTAAACAGAATTCTGCCATTTTGACTAGATTTTGCAAAGTACTTAGGTTTAATAATGTTTTAATTAACATTTGTTTGTTCATTCATTGCTCTTTAGTCGCTCTCATGTGAATGGTCCTTAAAGTCGAATGACAGATTTGCTTCAAATTTGGTGTGAAGTTCTTTTATGTGATTCACTAGAACCTATGTAGTCCAGGCGAAATAGATTTTGGCATGGATCTAACTGATTTGATTTTGTTTTGAAAATAAAGTTATTATTTTCGTTTTCAGTTATTATGGTATAACAATAACTGATGCCTTAGTGGTTATTATAGCGAGTACATCTACATACATAATTATTGTAAACTAAAGCGAAAGTCATCAAAATAAAATGAACGAATTAAACAATATTATCTTGGTAGATACTTCTTAAATCTCATAGTTGTTTGTACGTTCCTTAGTTAGCAAGATAAACATACCTAAATAGCAAAGGCAGATGAATTAGGCACATCTTTAAAACCCATTTACCTTACCTAGTAGGCAATTTATTATTATTTTTCTTTACTTTTTTCAGGTAAATAAATTAATTACAAAAGGGAAACAAGAAAACTACCTATTCAACTTTCAGAAATCATTCATCCGTAGCAAATCTTCTTCTATAAAATACATACATAGTTATATTCCATAACAGGGCGGAAAACCTTTATTTCTAAAATTAGCATACCTATCTACTCGTATTGGATGTAATTTATTTTGGTCGTGGGAATTTTTCATTTGGGACTGCAAAAACTCGTTGATTTCTTATTAAGAGTCCTGTCACTGCAAAACTACTTACATATATCTGAATAAATTAGTTTTAAGCTCGAACCCAATACTTGGCTACTAAGATAGAGCCAGTAAAAAAAAAAACATGTTGCAAATAAAAGCGGCAAATATTTAAACTGAGTTCGCATGCATTAGATAGTAGTTTTATGTTACCATTTTATTCAGGTTGATGATACCTATATGTATGTATGTGAATTTCGCTTATGATATTTAATTTAAAATATTGACCGTGGGATATTAATACAAACCATAACAACCGGACATTACGATAATAGAGAATACAGAAAAGGTTATGGGTCCCGCAAACCCTTTTTTGTACGATCTGCTAAACTCGATTATATAATAGGTACCCTGGTGACTCTTTAAGGTAATGGAATTTTTTCATTTTTTTGATTTTGAAAACCCAACACAACGGTAACTATGTGTAACTGACAACCGTTAAAACCCATTAAAGGTCCTAACACTATAACACAAATGTGTGAAAATAAAACGAAGGACTACTTTCATACTTGAGTGTAAAACTACTTATGTATCTAGTTTTGAGAGACATAAATAAGTTATGCGAGCCTTTATTTTATGTTCTATACTATAATTTTATTAACCGTTCGATCAGACAAATAAGTCGATCGTTAAGTACCAAATTAAAGTGCGTTTACATTGTTGCCTAAATCTTTAGAGATAGTTTGGCTTTAAATTAGAGAAAAACTGATGGACAAAGTTAAGATAACAACATAATTATAAATAAATTCATCAAACAACTAAGTACTGCAATTGTTTCATTTAAATCGAGAACTAGATATCGGAAAATGGTGCGGAATGTCTTGTTAGATGCAGCACATTTTAAGCCATAGGTCCATGTTCAGCCTTATAGGGATCAAAATCTCCGCCGGATATGACTCTCCAATCGTATGAGACCCTCCAAAAACTGCAATGAAAAAATAGGTATCGCAAATCTATTTTTCGGGGGAAAATTTATGATATTTCCCCGAAAAAACTCACTTCAATTTAGTTGGAGAATTTAAAAAAAAGAAGCATATTACTATACTACCTATTTTTAAAAGGTTTTATAATTTTTATTTGCCCTATAGGACAAGTTTTGGTTTCATGTCAAAAAACATCGAGAAGTCCATCGGTTCGTCCAATCTGTTCAATTGGCTCAAATTTGGTATAACATTTTAAGATTATTCTTTTAGAGAAGAAGCCAAATTGATTGTATGTAATGAAAATGCATTTATCGTTTTTGGAACACTGCTACTAAACACTTTCGGGTTATTAACGCTTATAAAGTAACACAGTTTTGCACACAGAGAGAGAACCAAAAGATTACAAAAAAAAAAAATAGGGACAAAATGAAACAATTTTTTTTTTACTTTCAGAGCGTGTAGCTCTAAATTTATAAATTTATAATTTCACCTTTTGGTTTAAGTTCCTAAAAAAGGGATCTATTGTGAATAAAACTGCGAGACAGAATAATTCAGGAAAATACCATTAGGTTATTTTTTACCACATTTCTAATTACTTCATTTAAAACACTGATTTTTTTTTGCGTCCTTGAATAGAAACATTCTCTTAAATAAGGAAACAAATTGAAAAAATTGCAGTAAAAGAGGATAGTTATTTATTTGTAATCATCTTTTCATATAACCTGAAAATCCCTGTTGAAGACTGAATCATGCAGTTTTTTTTATATAATTTAAAGAAATTGTACTTCATGCTTCTTTGATTGCAGCAGTAAGTGATTCTTTGTCCTCATATTGTCGGTGAGAATCGTAAACTCTACGAACCATCCATCCCCATACGTTTTCAAAAATATTAAGGTCCGGAGAATACGGTGGCCATTGAAGTAAGGTAACATTTTTCTCGGATATCCAACTGTTAATGATCCTTGCGTTGAGGATTGGCACGTTGTCTTGTTGAAATGTCCATGGTATTGGTCCAAAGACATCGGTCAACTTAGGGAAAGCTTCTTGCAATATTTCCTTGCAGGAGTTGTCATTTTCAATGTGGGAAAGTCCATAGATCAATTGTTCCAAACCAGAAAATCGCACCCGATGCCATTACACCGCCTTCTAGGCTATGGTGGCGCTCCAGAAATCTGGATTCCTTCCTTATAACATGAAAATAGTAATTATATCCGTCCGGGCCATCTTAATTGAATTTTTTCGTCAGAAAATACCACTCTTGTCCACTCTTTCTTCGACATCATATTCTTCTTGCAATTTAACGGTGGTTTTTCTTCAATTTTAGGCGCTTTAAATGTTGTGACCCAAGTATAACACGTGTTAAGACTCGCTGTAATACCACTCTTTGACTTGATTTTAGCAGCAGAGTCGCTGGAATTAGAAGCCAATCTTATTATCTTTCTTCGGTCTGCTTCTGTTGTGGCTCTTGACATAGGCGCCCGCAGGATTTTTTCCAAGGCGGGCGCAGAATATGAATATGCAATTTTTGAATTCGATTTTTTTTTTTTATTATTTTGTCTAGGCATAGGTCAGTTGTAAGTGATTTTATTTTAGGACTAGAAAATTTGACATTTATTCGTTTTGACGTTAAATAATTATTAAATGAAGCAAGTATATGATTTTTCTTCAAAATTTATTACTTAGTGAATAGCAACTGCAACCGCCTGGGCTCTTCTCCAAAACGGTCAATTATTTCGTTGTAAGAGTTTGTTTTTTCTTTGACAATATTTCGATGAATGTACATGTACATTATGCACAACTAATCAAGTCGTTTGTCGGTCATTGTGGATCTAAGCCAAGTTTTTAGTTTGCGTAAGCTGCTGAACGTACGCTCAGCGGTGCAAGTAGTTGCTGGAATTGAGAGCCTTATACAAAGAGCTAAAAAAATCGATGGATAAAACTCCTCTAAACTGTTCAATAAACCAGAAATGTTTGAACAATCACTTCCATTAGTCTGCATTTTGTTGAAACTGTACCGCATCTTGGACTTCGCCAGGAAACTATGCAGAATGCAGCCATATTTCTCCATTATTTTCTGTATAATAATATCGAACTCTGGAGAATCCATAATTTACATATTTTTGGGTGATAGCTAAAATGGTGAAAATGCAGCTTCATTTTCTTCTGAAAAGCGTTCTGTAAGCGACATTATCATGACATTTCTAAAATAACTTTAGGGGGGAAGAAGCGGGAACATTTGATCGATGAATTTGTTTTTGAATTATTCTTGGACAGCTTAAAATTTTGCCTGATTTACTCAAGCATTTTTCCATTACCTCCCATAGAGATATAAAGCAATTGTCATCATCCTCTCTATCTTGTTGAAACAATTTATTCAAAACATTGACCTGATCTTTTACTGTTGAAAGATTTTGGTCAACGCCCTGTAAAATATTAGCAACAGGTTCTAGCATCGATGTGTAATGTGACATGACAAACATACAAACCAAAAAGGTCGAATTTGTGCAAGAGTAATAAAGTTGGAGGGCACGTTGCTTTGTTATTCTATAACCCTCTTCTGAAAGCTTTTGCAGTGCCTCAATTACAATAACGATATGCTCTCTCAGAACTCGAATGATTTTGTGTTTTGCCGTCCACCTTGTTTCACAAAACAGAGGAATACTGGGTTTTACATTTTCACCGTAAGGGACTCTCGCGAAAAAAATTATAACTTTCTTAATCGTCCCGACAGCATTTCCGATTTCAGAAACTTCGCTTACATCGTTAATGACCAGACTTAATTTGTGTGAGCTGCAGTGAAAGAAATTTGCCTGCGGATATTATGTCCTGTATCCGTTTTCTCACCCCACTCAATTTCCCGGCTTGATCAACCATTTTTAACAAATTTAATCCGAAATTGGTTAATGACTTTAATACCGTATGCGCTATGGTAGATTCAAGGTAAATTCAAAATGGCGGCTACGCAAAAGAGCCAGGTGGTCAAAAAAACGTACTGAATACTCTTTATGAACTCCTATAATGTTTAAAAGAAAAAAAATCCACTATTTAATTTTTTTAATTTCAAATTACATTTCGACTGGCCTAATGGACCTGGAAACAAAGCTGCCAAGAAAATAATCACATTTCCGTACAAAACAAAGAGTAAAATGAAAGCGGCTATACACGGCTTGGCTCAGACTCAGGGGGAGGGCAAACCATTGACTCTGACAAAAAAAGTACATTTCAACAGTCGTTTTTGTGAAAATTTCCTAGTTAATAATAAAAATAGAACTAGTACGATTGTTCGGCCAGAGCCAGGGGGGCTAGTGCCCCCCCCACCGGTCTGTGTATTTAATGAAGTAATTAGAAAAGTGCTAACAAATAATCTAATGGTATATTCCTGAGTTATTCTGTTCCTGCAGTTTTATTTGCAATATATCCCTCTTTTAGGAACTTAACCCAAAAGGTGAGTCTATAAATTTACCAAAGCTCTGGTAGTGAAAAAAAGTTTGTTTCTATTTGAGAATTTATAGTAATAATTTGTATTTTAACTTGTTTTCAAACTTTTTTTTTAACCAAAATATATGAACCAAAATATGTAAATCGTTAATTTCTAGCTACGTTAAAGTTCTTAGCTACGAGAGCAAGTCTGTGCGATCCATGCGTGCAGTTTTTTGGTTCAGATTCAAAATATTCATATGACACCATATAACGAAATTATTAGTAGGTATCATCTTGCAGAAGCAAACCATCGCTGGCAGATACAATGCTTTTGAAAATTTGCACATCATCTGCAGAAATAAAAATGTCGCTATTACGTATACATATATGGTATACGTAAAGGATCCTGGGAAATTTACCTGAGCTTAGTGACAGTGCTACGATATGTGGGGGATGCTAAAATTGATTTGCATTAAAAATTTTTGATTTAAGTGAACAATGGAAAATAAAAAAGCGTAGTGAAAATTAAAATTACAAAGCGAAAAATGTCAAGTGTCTTAATCTTATATTCTTTCATTCATGAAATATATGTAGCTGTCATGCTTTACATAATATGTCACTGTAAAACCACGAAGGTGGAAATTTCAAAAATTACCACAAAGAAGTAGAATTCTTCAGTTTGGTACAAATTGTTTTCATAATTCGTTTTGGCAATGCATTTGGTAAGCGGAGTACCCAAAGTATTGTTGTAGACTGTAGATATTGGTGCCTGCTCGGCAACTGAACATACCGGGATAGATGACCCAAAAATAGATTTAAGATCCTTGGAATCCGCCAAGTGGACTGTTGTCAAAAAAATAGTCAAGTCCGGAGTTAATTATGAGAAAAAAATATTTCTGACTTCTAACAATGTGGCTGAAAAATTCTAAATTATAGATTTACTTATTTCGGAGTCTTACAGTAACATACTACATAATAACTTTGATTACTTGAAGAGAAAGCAATGGAGTTTAGGAGTCAAACTCATATATGGATAGATACTTCGTTAATAGCAAATTTTACATACAATTTCAAGAGCAAGTCCTTTGTCCTATGGTTGAGATCACAGATACTTCACTATTAAGCTATTAATATTTACACTTATAAATTTGCTAACTTTAAATAACATTAGTAATTCCAGTGCAGTAAAATTTAATTGGTAAATAAATTTTTTTTAAATATAGTATTTCCCCAGCAATACAGAACTTGTGATCCAGTCGTAGCCATTATAATTTTTGTATCGTTAGGTCCATATAGTTCAGGATTTACTTACTTTCAAAAAAATTCTTTCGCACTTACCAGAGAAGCTTTGCTTAGGTGTTCTTCCATCAGCGATTGTAACCAAAATGCAGAAAGTTCATGTCTTATCTCTTATTAAATATCATTAAAAATTCATATTGTATTTTTAAAAAAATATGGACGCAATCCCACCAATAGAACCATATATTCAGCTTCATTTGATTTTCGAAATCATAATTCGTACCATTCACCTAAACTAGGAACACAGTTAATAGAGTATTCAAAAAGCAGTTGTTTGAATACCTGCTCGTATATAATAAAAATAAAACATCTTCCGAGTTTTGTTTATTTGTCTTTTTTTTTATTTAAGAAATATTTTTTTTTTTAACAAAATAAAGGTAAAGTACCATCCTTTTGTCGTTCCTTTTTTCATTTACCTATATATACCCAAACATGTGGATTTTTGTGTACCTATTCTTATTCTCAGCAAGTGGCTTAGATCTTTCAGATTCTCTTTTAAAAATTGTTTAGCGAGCGGCCCTGGTTATTTGTATGGATGGTATAGGTATCTGGATTGAAGATTTGGAGACCAGAAACCGGAAACAGATTCTGTGCAAATCTCTTGCTTTCGCAGAGCGTATATGTGTATAGAATCCTTTTGTTCTTGAACCTGATTAGATAATGCGGGAAGATGATGGGTAAGCCTTAGTACCTATCTATCTACAGTTTGTTTCCTTGTTGTTAAAATATGCGAATGTTTTTTTTTTTTATATTTTTCTTTAAGAAAAAACTTGTTAAACAGGAAGATTTTTTTTTTGATTTTTTTCTCCGCACCTTCTTAGTGCAGTAGAAATCTCATTTTACACACAACGACGATCGATTATCGTATGGACGATAGCTAGACCAGGAAGTGTGTGAAAATTATGGATGTCAGGAGATTTTTGTTTAAAGTTGGCATAAACGAGGGGAATATTTTGTGTATAAGATTAGATTTGAGTTGGTAAATTGATGGGTGCTGACAGAAGTATTTATGTGTAGATAGTTCGTTTGATCGGAATGAGTTAATGTCAGGGACGGATACAAAAGGAGAAGATATTTTATATAAAGGGTGGTCCAACGAAAACGCACGATGTTAATTTTAAATAAAACAACAGTTTTTCAGAGAATTATCTTAATATTTTTTTATTATGAGAGAAAAATCTATGGCAATTGCATATGTATGTATGAAACAAAATATCGGGCAAATACTCTCCACGGCTTCGATGGCATACCTCTATCCGATGGTCCATATTTTAAATGACTCTGAGACATAATTGAGGTTCAATGTCGTTAATGTGCCGAATTATCTCATCCTTTAGCTCTTGAATTGCTCTTGGCTTATCTATTGACGTACAATTTTGCCTTTTAAATATCCCCATTAAACATCCAACTGTGTCAAATCACATGACCTTGGGGGCCAATTAACATCGCCACGACGACGTCGTTATCTCACGTCGTCGGCCATTGAATTTCTCGCGCAAAAGAGCCATTGTTTTGTTGGCTGTGTGGCAAGTGGCATCATCCTGTTGGAAGCACATATCGTCCAGACCCATATCCCCAATTTCTGACCACAAGAAGTCCGTTATCATCGCGCGATAGCGAACACTATTCACGGTAACTGTTTGGCCGACCTCATTTTCGAAGAAGTACGGCCCGATGACGCCGCCAGCCCATAAACCGCACCAAACAGTCACTCTTTGTGGAGGCATCGGCCTTTCAATAATCACTCGTCGATTCTCATTTGCCCAACTGAGGCAAATGGGCAAGACGACGAGTCGAGGTTGACGGCTCTTCTGCCACACTATCGCGAACAACAGCAATGTTTTCCGCAGAACGAAATGGGCGAACATGCACAGGTGTATTCACATTTCCTAGAGACCCGGTTTGCTGACATTTTCGCACAATTCTACCGATTGTTGACACATTTGGTCGATTATGCTGACCAAACAAATCACGAAGTGCACGAAATGCATTTTGATTTGAACGCCCATTTTCGTAAAAGGCTTCAACAATCCTAACGCGCTGCTCAATTGCGTACCTTTCCATGATTGAATTTGTAAGACACTGAAACAAGGAAATGTCAAATAAAGTTGAGCAAAAAACTTGACGTTAAGGTGTAACTCACAATTCACGTCGTGCATAATTGTTGGACCACCCTTTACCTAAGAGATCTAAATACAGATATATTGATATCGAATCCGATGGCAGATATAAATTTACATTCATTTCGAATGGAAGATCATGAGTTTAGTACCGGCAGGCATCGGATCAATTTTATTTGTTATAGAAAAGAATACAAATTAATTACATTGTTTTTTGTATTTAATAGGGTGATTCGCATAAGGCGTAAAATCAAAATATTAAATAATAATTTAATAAACTAATGTATAAAAACATTGAAAAGCTGAGCTTTTTGCCGAAATGAGCATTTAGCTGGATTCTTCCTATTTTATGAGAAAGACTGTTCTTTTATTTTTTTATATTTTAAAAATTAAAGTCCTAGAGCCATTCGGTTTTCAGTTTTTGATTAAGAATGGAAAAGAGCTTTAAATTTTGAAAACAAAAATTGTACTTAATTTCTTAAAACTTTGAAAAAAATTAGTTTGTTTTTTTTTTTCAAAATTTCGAGATTGAGATTTTTCCAAACACTATTTTAAACAAATTTATTACCAAGATGAAATAAATGAAGTCATTTTAAACTGCTTTGGAAATTTTTCCAACGAAAAATTTATGATTTATTTTAATTTTTCGGCTGTTTTGAGCCGTAAATTGTTATTAAAACTTCACGAGTTAGCGTCCAGTTCAAAGTATTTTTATACGAATTACAATTTTAAATCAATATGTACCTTCGAATATTTTCTGGATATTTTAATTTCAAATGATTTATATGATAACTCAGACTTATTATGATTAAGTACAGAAAATCTGTTGAATTTTTATATGATCGCAAGATTTTAAACAAATACTGTCCACGTATTTTTATTTATCACCGAAACATCTTTTTTTTAAATTAATCTAATCTTAATCGACAAAAAATAACCAGTCAAGCGAATCAAAAAAAATTGAACCTGACAGAAAAAGTGTCAAAACTTTCAAATTTTGATTGCGGAAGATATGCGATTGACAGCACTTTTAGTGCAGTATAATTACATATAATAAAGGTACGGATTTTTCATCGGTCATCACGCAGTTGAGTTATTGTAAATTACAAAACATCAATCTTTGTTAAGGTTCAAATTATTAATATTTTGACATAAATTGAATTAAGTGCCATGTGGCAATTGGGAATTTTTATCTTCACTTTTTAACTAACTTATGTGATTCTATTTTTGAATGCGCTAATAATGAAATGTCGAATAAAACACGGTTTGTGGAATTTATTTTGTCTGCACTTTAGGAATCTTGAAAATTGTTTCCACAATATTAAGAGCAGAAGGCATCACAAGTTTAGCTTCAACTTTTTGGGGAATCAAAAATATTCCAAATCGAAAATGACGGTGATAACTTCAAGCTGCGCAAAACTTATCTCGGCATTAAAAATTATAAATATGCGCATTGCATTTTATCGGTTTGGAACTTAGTCCAATCAAAATTTACATTTAGCTTAGGGAAAATTCGCATATTGCAGAAAGTCGCCAAGTTATTCAATTATGATTGTGACCTTTTATTAACAAATAAATTATTTCTGGTTTTGTAGGTGTCAGTTATTTCCCAAGCTCATTTTTCAAATATGTCACGCCTCCCCCCTCACATAGAAAGTTAAGGTCACCAAAAAAGGTGCTGCTTCAACCGTGCCTCTAAGTCTTAAGCCTTAATTTGTCCATAATTTGTATGGTATGAATTTAACACTTTGGACCTTTTATTCTCTTGTGCTTCTAAAGTTATTCCCAATTTTGTTGTTTATAATAATGATAATACTAATTTAAAATATATATCTGTGTAACCTCAGGTCTTGATTCTTGATTGATTCTTGTTTTATTAGTTTAGTATAGTTTGTTGATGATCTCCATTTCTTAAATGATTCATGGCCAACAATATTCTATTTTCTGATGTTGCGTTCCCACATAGTCTGAATAACTTGGGTTTTTAGATAAATACATGGTTCACGCTATTATGTATTTGGAGCGAGAAAGGACTATGGCGTTAGACATTAATTTGTTGGCTTATATGAAGAGATGTAGAAAAGCCAAAATTTAAAAAAAGTTGCTATTTTATATAATCGAAATTTGTTAAATATATTTACATCTCTTTTTTCTTTTATTTAAATAGTTGATAAAAATGATTTTTAAAGAGCTTAAATGTTCTCAAATGAGACATTTTCATAGGTTGCACATTTTCCTAAGTTTTCATAGGTTAGTATTTTTTTTTGGAAAGTAGAATATTTTCCGGTCTATAAAACATCATTTAATTTCTTTTTAAGTCCTTAAATTTCATTAGTGACTGTCCGATTGAAATATGGTTATAACTGAAGTTGGCTGTGTAAAGTTATATACCTTTTAACTGAAGATGCATATCGAGATAAAATCAGTATTGAATACATCAATTTCTTTACAGTATGCTGTGTAATATACTAAGGTAAGAATACCCTTATTGTACCATTCTGTTCTTTTTCTTGATCAATATACCTAATAACTAATAACTGAGACAATTTTTTGCTGCAACACTTTTGCATTTAAAATGCATTTAAGTGGTAAAAGCGTCTTCTAGGCTATATGAAATAGTTTTGCATAGTTGTCCACCTGTTAAACGCATTGGATACAAAAATAGCTGTTTTTACAAAAGTGTTCGGACTCGCCACAACAACCAATAAAAGTCTGTCCGGACATTGGTTTTGTACAGAGGGCAGTCTAAGCATATATTTGATACCCCATTTATAAAAATCCATCATGGTTTAGGTATCCTAAGCCAAAAATGCAACCGAAAAAGTGTGTTTTCTACCCATTTGCACCTGAAAAACCTTGTCCGACCAGCCAGCGGGTTTGTAAAGCTATGAATTGGCATCATTCTTTTCTGAAGCCGCGATGAGATAGGTAAACCTACGGTCGCCTACCGTACTATTAAGACTAAGTTTCTTGTAATAGTGTAATAGTAAAGCATAAAGCTATTAAGGGTTTCACAATTTCATAGCCACAGGATTGACAATTAAGTGCACAATTCAGGAAACAAAAGACCCATTTTCGTAGTGCAAACTTGTCTGAGTATGTTGCACTTAAGACCCCAACTTTTGGCACTTAAAGTGTCACTAACTCATACTTGGAAAATGTCCATAAAGTATCAAATTGAAAAGGGAACGGGTCGTTATTCTGTATTCCGAAATTCTGTAAGACCAAAATCCAGCAAATGACTCGAAAATTCTGTGTGACTATAATTCTGTATTTCATTATTCTGTTAATTTAATATTCTGAATTACAAAATTCTGTATTATCAGAAATCTGTATTTCAAAATTATGTATTAAAATTCTGTGAAACTTAAAATACCTTGTTGCAATGCTGTACATATTTAAAATCATTTAAATTTTAAATTAGCATTTAAAAATCATGTACCTTAATGATAACAAAATTGTTTTGATAATGAAAAATGTACGCCCTTTTTTTATCTTTTACAGAATTTTAAAATACCTACTGAATTTTTTAATACAGGATTATGGAAAAACAGAATATTGGATTTCCAGAATTTTGAAATACAGAATTTTGGATTTACAGAATTTTTAAATACAGAATGTTGGATTACAGAATTTCGGAAGTATTTAAGTACAGAATTATGACCCCAACCAATTTGGAAAATTTAAGTGCAACTTATTGCTTACAATACTGGCCCTTATTATTTAATTTAATTAAATCAAAGGCTGAATTCTTGTTTTCTTCATTTTTTTTTGTTGGCATACGATTTTTTTTTCTTTTTTCGGCTCAACCTATAATTGTATTTTTGCAATAAATTTGTATATACTTACATATACTATGGGTCTACCTAGCACCCACCTTAAAGCTTAAGTTTTTGAGTAGATATGTACTGGTTCTATTGACCTCATATCATCCGTAGCCCAAGGACAAATCCTTAAAGGCAAGGTTTGCAAAACCCATGCAGCAAAAAAGAATACCCAAAGGCCCGTAGCGTAATGGTTAGTGCGTTCGACTGTCACGCTGGAGGTCTGGGATCGCTTCCCAGCCTCGTCCACCTAAAAACTAAAAAGTTTTTTTTTTCAGGGCTACTGCCTCTTGCGGGAATTGACAAATCCTCCAAGAGTATCACTTGTCACGCATAAGTGCGTCTCGTCTAGCCGTTTGGATTCGACATAAAATTGTAGGTCCCTTCCATTCCTGTCGAAAGGCGCACACAGGATTGGTTGCGAGTTGTTAGTCACTAGGCCCTGGTTCTTCATGAGCCGTTGTGCCACCCGATTTATTTTTTTATTTAAAGGCAATTGAATTGCGCAACATGGTTTTTACATTTGCTTAAATGCATTTGTAGTTAAAATACGCTAGAAAAAGAATATGGGACAATCTGACTTAGCAGGGATTTTTATCTATGCATACGCTAAGCATAGAAATTTTGCGAAATGTTTGTTTAAAAATTTGCTATCAATGACATCCATTTTGTCCGAGCTTTCTTACAAAATGGCGGATTCATAAGAGAACATCCACACTCAGTTAAACCAAGATAAATCCAAATGATTTATAAAACAGATAATTTGCACATTGAATATTAACATTTATGTACAAAAATTGCATACCTACCTATCTAGCAGATTTTTTTATAAAATATTTAAACAAAGTGCCTTAGTTATCATAATGGCGTTTTTTGAAGATACCACCCGCCAAATAAAATATGCCCACTTTACACCAACAAATTCTGCACACACATGCATTATTGAAATTTAAAGTTTTAAGAGAATAACACGGCTAAAGCTTTTTCTTCCATTATAATCTCGCGAATTCCTCTGATCACAGATACAAAATACCTATACACACATATGAATTTATTAAAGTTCGCTCCCAACTCAATCGAGGTTTTTAATTAACACATTCTCTTAAAAGTACATAAGCATATTGTCACAACAACAAATCTTGTTGGTATGCTTCTGATTTGCAATCACTTATACATTTGTAAATTTTACAAGACACAATCAAACTAATTCACAGATTCACACATGAATAAATGTCACACAAACACAAGAAAAAGACTTAACAATACACAAACAAAGTTAAAAGCTTTTTTCCGCGAAAACCGCGATTATTGTGATGATATCAACGATATTGTTGTTGAACAGAGAACGAAAGAAAGGGGGCAATTATTTATTGTAACACGTGGTATAGGTATATGTACGTAGTAAGATGACATCACGCACAATTATTTTCTCCTAATGTAAATATTCTGTTGTGAATTTAAACAAAAATCCTAAAAATTAGTATATTTTATTATTGCGCACTGCTCTTGCTCTGTTCACTGGCGATTATGTGAATGAATGCATCGATCCGACAAAATATTTTCTAGCCGTTGCAGTTGTTGCATCAGTAAGTAAAGAACATTACCTAGTTTAAGTTGTTGTTGATAAAAGCCGAGTATTATAGTGAGTAGATGACAATGCAGCTAACATGCATACGTATTTATTTTTTTCATCTTCTGTAAAATGTATATGAGGAAAGGAGAAACAAGAGAAGGAAACATCAAACCAAAAAACAAATAATAATTCAAATATGGTGACCATATTCGCTGAACAGCTAGTAGATATGACTCAAATAGGTATGATATTTCACAGAAACGATCGAACAGCAAAAGAACAACGCAGCAGACCTTTAGTAATTTTTTTTTTTTCAATAGTAAACGCGTCATAAAATATTGCGAAATTGTGAGAAATAGTGACAAAGCACTACTTTTTTGTTAAATCTTAACAGTAACAGTAGCAGGCAACAGCTAAACGCTTTATATTGTATTTTAAACAAGTTCCAAAAACTTTAAAACAACAATAATACGTTTTGTATTGCTTACGTTTGTGTTCTTCTAAAAAACCTAAAATGGAAACGAGTGCAATTTCTTAGAACTTCAGGATTCAAATAAATTAAAATTTGCATTTAAAATACATAACAGTGGTAAATGCTATTTTGTAGGCTATATGAAATAGTTTTGCATAGTTGTCCACGTGTTAAATGCAAAGGATAGAAAAATAGCTGTTTTTACAAAAGTTGTCGGACTCGCCGCAACAACCAACAAAAGTCTGTCAGACCTCTGGTTTTGTAAAGAGGGCAGTCTAAGCTTTCATTTGATACGCCATTAATGAGAATCCATCATGATTTAGGTATTCTAAGCCAAAACTACAACCGAAAAAGTGTTTTCTACCCATTTCCATTACCTGAAAAACCCTGTCTGACCAGCGGTGTTGTTAATGTTAAGACTACTGGCATGAGTTTTGGCATCTTTTTTTTCACAGCCGCGATGAGATAGGTAAACCTACGGTAGCCTCCTGAACTATAGCCAACACTGAATTAAAGATAAAAGTCAATTTTGGACTTACACATTTGCATGTGCCGGTTCTTAAAGCTAATTAGTAAGGCTGGCTATTGGCAAGGTACATTATATAAAAAGGTAAACCATTAGCGTTTTAATTTTGTTCATTTCTGCGCAAGGGTCAAAATCAAAGAAGAATGGTGGATCCTGTGGGGTTTTTGCGCTTTATTCAATTATAATAACTACTAATATAAAACTCACACTGATGTTTGGTTTGAGTTTTTTTTAGTTAATTTTGCTTTGTCTATGTGTATTATTGCTTATACTATCTAAAAACAATAGCAAAATGTATTTATTTTCAAATAATGATGTCACATATTTTTCTTAGTTTATCTTTCAGTTGTAAATTTTCATCACAGGAGCAGCCATTTTTAATTTCTGGCAACCTGCGAAATATATTACTTAAGATCTGTTTACTGTGGGCTAGTTTAGCTGCTAAAAACGCTTAAAGAAGATATGTTTTTTCAAGGAAAAAACATAATGAAATCCTATGGAACTTGAAGATTAAGACTCAACTTGGTTTCAAGAAGAAACATTATGGTCGCAGATTTGTATCAATCCATAGGGTTCCGATTCTGCAAGCGTGGATTATTATTGTTCGTATAAAGTTTTTATTCACGGTCAAAATACTTGGGTACCTATAAATTAGCTTACCTGTGAACACCAAACACGATATCTGTCAAACAATTTGGATCTAACGCTTGTAGAATCGCAAATATTTATGCATAACTTCACAGAGAAAGGAATTGGGCCTGAGAACAAGTTTCAAAAATAATTTATTTTTAATTTAAAAATTATATCAAACGTAGGTACTAACGTACCTTACCTGTTCTTATTTTCTAACTTTAAAAAAGGTTTCCTACAACATTTTTACTTACAATCGGTCATCAAGTTTTATCCATATCTATGCGTGATATCCCATTACATCAATGATGTACAACATTATTCTGCATGGATCATAAGTTATTTAAAATGGTTTGTTAGCAATTTTCCAGCTATGAACGATTCAGAAGAAGCACGGAACAAGCACTTCAGGTTGTAGATAACAATTAAATATATAAGGGCGGACTACAACTCTAAGATGTATGTTCCGAATAAGTTAAAAACATTATAAAGAGGACAAAATAGTAAATACATATTTTGTTATTTTCTCAGTGAGACCTTAAACCACACAATCTTCAAAAGAATCACCTAAAATGCTGATGTCCGGGCATCCTGATTCATCATTTATACTACATTTTATCTAGTAAAATCGAAGACGGATGGTCACCTTATTAGTAAGCGCGAGGGTAGCTATTTGACACTATAAGAGTATATACATCAATGTTAGGTAGACACATCCAAGTGGAAAGAAAATCTAAACCGGAAATGGCACTATTCTCAACAAATTATAAACAAAACAAAAAAGAAAACGTCTCTTCAATGTGATGATATGAAGAAACAATGATGCATTTATCTGAAAATTTACTTTTCTTCGTTATCTTCAATTTTGGGTTAGAAAAATTCTTTCGGTTCGTTTCGTACGAATTTGAGCTGTGCATCGTTGTCGTTGTTAATATTGTTTTGAAGCCAATGTTTTTGTTGCGTTATTTTCAACAACTGCGTCACATTCTTTATAATGGGGTTGATATAATGGTGTTCACTATGATTTTCAATAGCTATAGATAACATGTAAATAATATCGGATTTATATATAAATATGTTATGTAAGAAGGGAAACAACTGTCCCAAAATAATTGTAAGGGTATGTTATATATTTAACCTAGATGGGGCTGATATTGACAAGGTTACTTAATCTGCATTAATATACAAAAAATCATGACGCGAATGGTTAATAACATCTATAATGTAATTGTTTTACCTACCTGTATTAAAGTATACTCGTATACCTATTTAAATTGATATCGAAAGAATGTCGACAATAATTTTATAGAAAAGTTGTTTTTTGATTCATAACCATTTAATAAAACTTAGCTACTGATGTAGTACATTTCTTCGTATCATTTTGAACTTTGTGTTTTGAAACTATTTAATGCTGACGCTTTCAAAATTAACGGTTTTTCTCATAATATCTTTTAAATCTAGGTTTTGTCTAAGGCTCTTATATTAAAAAAAAAACATTCGAAGCATACTCATAGGTGTGAGCATATTTAGCTGTTTTTTAATAACTACGACATGAAAAAAAAATTTTTAAACTGATTTCCTAAGTTCTTGGATAAAATTTGATTAGATAGATGTGTTTTCATTTGCAATGGTATAAAATGTTAATTATCTAATATTTTAAAGCATCGTATCAAAGATGCTATAAGTTCTGCAAATTGAAATGCAAATGTCAATTTGACTTTCACGTGAAGTCGTCTGCTACATAATAAACCACCATAAATAAAAGAAAATCTTCCCAGGGCTAAGATAATAAACAAAAACTTATAAATTTAATTTAAAAAAAAAATAAAAATTATTTCTTCAAATAAAAGTAAAACCTATACTGATACAAAAAAGTTTCTGTACATTACCACTTTTCTGAAATAGAATAAAACTTAAAAAAATGTCAATCAGTGCGTTGTTTGTCCCTTAAACCGATTTTTCATAGAAAATAACAGCTTACTCGTAGAATCGACCTCTGGTGTTAGATTTGCCAAATGCTTCTTTTAACACAGTTTTCATTAGATTTTGGCATTACAAAAATGATTCTTTTCTAGATGATCCAGGAAGTGTTCGATGGAAGTCAAGCCTGGTGATGCCAGGGTGGTTTATATCACATGGGACATAACATCATAGCAATTTTTGGACCAGGCCCGCGATATGTGTCGGCTCACTATCATGTTGGAAGCAAAAGTTGGCCCAATATATTGGCACTCAGTCAAATTTTCTTTCAAAACTTATCCATTTTTGAATCAATGAAAATTAATTTTCAATAAATTGATCCCTAAAAAATTAAATAAACAGGCGAGGCGGCTTTCGGGGAAAAGAATGGTTACCCCGTTTACAAGCAGTATCGAAAGCTTGAGTTGGATTAGGGTCAGATTTTAGACCCAGGTTTTTTGTCACGTGAGTTGAGCGCCCCATTT